>NW_024121188.1:1197511-1235855 GCF_016745375.1 Pimephales promelas
TGCTGTTAACACTGAATCCAGCCAATCAATGGAAGAGGACAGTCCTGGGCAGAAATGCAGGAAATACGGCAGCATTTGCATGGTCCACTATAACAAACCACATTTGGAGAGACAAAGCCATAATACTAGCAGACAGCAGAAGACAAATTGCATCAAGGTCACTATAGTGTTTCCCGCATAGTATTGGGGGTTGGAAGTTGCACAGCACACAAAGCTTCATTTTAAAGAGGAAAGACAAGGAATATTTGGCTTAGAACAAACTAAACGCTTGGCACAAAATACTTCTGGCACAGAGCTGTCAGCGTTTACGTGTATATAAAATAAAATAAGCATTAGGTCCAGCAAATCGGATTATTTTAAACAAAGATTGTTGCATCCTTTGTCAAAGAAGCAGCTGTTTTCCTTCTGCCTCATGTTAATATTGGTGGATTGCCACAGAAGTGATGTTAGCCAGGGTGCTGTGATTGGTGTGATGTCATAGGCTGGCTAACCTCTTTTGATTGGCATGAACTGGTTCCTTTCCAGAGGGGATCCGTTATGATGGACAGCTCCTCCTCCTCTGCCTTGCCTTGCCTTGCCTTGCCTTGCCCAGGATGATGGGAGTATGTGGAGCGTAACTCTGCCGCATGATAGCTGTCTGTCTGTTGGGTTATGGGGGGCCCCAAGGGGTACTTCTAATTTCTGTCCCCAGTCACTCTCTCTGTCTCTTTCTATGTCTCTCCCTCAATCTGTGGCTCACACCTGGTTGCCTTCCTCCGCATCAAGACGGAAAAATGTCAGCATATGCTTTATGTGCTGAGGGCGAAGCCACAGGCTTGAGCATTTAATTAGCTTCATTGCACTACTGACATCATGACTTTATGATGAAAACGCCACCTAGCACTAAGTCAGATGGATTGCTTGATGAATGGATGCTTTGGAAATATTGTCTATTACTAAGATAGATAGATAGATGGATAGATAGATGGATAGATAGATAGATAGATAGATAGATAGATAGATAGATAGATAGATAGATAGATAGATAGATAGATAGATAGATAGATAGATAGATAGATAGATAGATAGATAGATAGATAGATAGATAGATAGATAGATAGATAGATAGATAGATAGATAGATAGATAGATAGATAGATAGATAGATACTTTACTGTAGATATGTAGATATACTGTCGGTCGATAGATAGATAGATAGATAGATAGATAGATAGATAGATAGATAGATAGATAGATAGATAGATAGATAGATAGATAGATAGATAGATAGATAGATAGATAGATAGATAGATAGATAGATAGATAGATAGATAGATAGATAGATAGATAGATAGATACTGTAAATAGGTACTGTACACTCTAAAAAAATATTGTTGGTTTAACTCAAAGAATTAAGTAAACTGGTTGCCTTAAAATTTTAAGTTGATTGAAATGGAAAAAGTGAGTTAATACAATGAAGAAGACTGATTTAATCATCAGAAACTCAAAATAATTATCTGAACTAAATAAATTATTTAAGTTGATTTGACCAAAGAAAAAATGTTGTGATAACAAATCTTGAAAATATCTTTTTTTACAGTGTAGATGGATGTGCCGTGTCACAATATATGTGGTGTGTTAGTGATTCTTTTTGTATTCATGTTGGTTTAGCGACAAGATTTCTGGGAAGCACATCAAAAGACAATTTGTGCTGACATAAGGTTGGCTAATCGTTAGTGACTGTGGCTGTTATCGTGCATTTCCTACAATCCGAGGAGGGAGAGGACGGATCGTTAATAACGGTCTGAGTGAAGCACAATGTTGCATTGAGAGCAAGACACACTTACCAGACAGACTAAATAGGGGTCCCTGAAGTCACAGAGAGAGGGACAGAGAAACAGGGAGGAAGAAAATAATCTTATTTCCCTCTTGGCAATGCTACTGAGCTCTTTTCACTGTGTAAACATGGAACATACAGAAATGTGAGATTGCAGATGGCTGACCAACTGAATGCATATATACATTCATTTACGCGGTGCCAATCGGTACTAATCGGTATTACCTGTATAATAGACTAATTAAAACCATCCATACATGGACAATAGCTCTAGCTCAAATGAGCTTTCTTTGCTGATTTGAACATCTAAAATTCAGTATTTCCTTCTGGGAAGCATTCTTCACATTTGTTCTAAGCGTGTATGTGTGTTTTCTCTTCCTTTTTGTCTGTTTTCAGATTCATCCCCGAACCTAACAAAGAGCTCCTTCACAAGCAGTGGATGTGGATTTTCCCGGAACGTGACTGTTCTTCAGTTAGAATGGACGAAACCATTAATTCAATGGGGTGTTTGGCTGGATTACCTGTGACTGAACAATAAAGAATGACATTCCTGGGGATAAAGACGAGATTTGCTCATTTGGTGCCAAGGAATATGAAAAAAAATCTGACTAATCTGTGTTTTTGGTCAGTGAACCCAACGCTGCAGACTCCAGTGGCTGTGCCCAATTCTTTCGATTTTCTGCATTTCTCCTTACCACCTTCCTCTGATTCTGGGCTCATACAGCTAAGGGGAGCCGTTTTGTTGGATTTCAAATTATATTTGAAGACTTTACCTCCCTAGGTAAACTGGACAATCCTGATGTAAGCTGTGAAACGACTGTATGAAGGATCATGATGGATAAGCGTTGCTGTGTGAAATTGAGGGGGAAATCAATAGGAGATTTTTTCCCATCCCTCCATCAGTTTGTCGTTTTGCCTTCCATGCTGGCTTTGGTAATAGACTGGGAGCTTGTGAAGCCCTGCTATGTCCCTCCACTTCTAAGTTTACTGCTCACCGCTATAATTGTCCACATGCTGTTCGTTTTGGAATTCCTCCGGGTCAATGGTCACCTCACTGTCTACACCTACTTGGGGCAGATATCTTTTTATTTGTCGGCATGCTCAATGTATTTTGTGGGAGCTTTGTATTGAAAGTAACTGTATATATTTATGTATATATACATATAGATACATATTAAAATACATCATATGAAGATCTAACATGCCCTTAAACCTGTTTAGTGGTTTGAATTGAGACTGTATTCATGGATTTGGATACTTGAACAAGTACAATTAATCCCTGATTTAAGGCTGTCTTTGGAAATACATGTAATGGACATCCTGCATTTTTTGCTTAAAATAAGAATTTGTTCCGAAAAACAAACGAAAAATTCACTAAACAGTTGCAACACTTTTGCACATGATTTGCACACTTTTTGACGCTTGAATAGTCTTAAGCTATAAGTATTTCAGTCACTGTCATTCATTTTCAGTACAAATTATTCAGAAGACTCTATTTACCCAGTGAAATTAATGTTGTGTTACTACTGCCAGCAAAAATCAGATGATAAATGACTTTATGTACATTTTAATGATCAATACTTCAATGCATAATAATAAAATAATACAATAATAGAGAAGAGCTGCTGCGCAGAGTAGTTGACCACACAGTGGTGCTGTACAGTCCCAGTAAAGTGCATTGAATTATAATAGTCCACTGTATCCTCCACAATGTACTATAGCACACACAAGCAACCAGCAAGTTCAGAAATTGCACCATACAACGATTTTGTTGGGGATTTTGTTCTGTTTTCTGACTTATAAAATACTCTAGTGAATCAGGCACTTAAACACAGCAAACAGTGCAAATAATTGCCTCTTTGGCAGACGCAACTCATACTTAGTGAATTTTCCAAAATATATTAGTGTAATAAAGACAAGCCCAACAAAAGAAGCCACAGTCACCTATTGGAATTAGATTACCATTGATAATTGCCTGTTGGCAGTTCTAACTCAGTTAAGTTCAGTCCATGATCCAGTTTGTCCTGTGCTGTTCTGAGAATAGATAAGCTTTAACATACCTGTGTAGGTTTCATAAATACAACAAAATAGAAGACATTCAGCTTGTTAAAGGCTATAATCATGATAACTTCAAACTGTCAATGGACGTAGACCTGATTCAGTTCAGAAAAATGAAGCCCTAGTTTAGTAGAGTGAGTTATAGGGTAGATGAGATGTTGTTCTCAAAAGATAAAACATATTTATAATGCTTGTTGGCAGCTTATAATTTACATTTGCCATTCCACATTGATTATGAGGGATATTGTCATTTAGAATGTTGCATTAAAATGTTTTAGTTTTCTGTGTAATCTGTTTTCAAAGGTGTAAAAGGTCAAAGAAAAGATGGGCTTCATTTCTCTTTACTGGCATCAGTAGACATGCAATTACAGTAGCGCTGATTGATAAACATGCAGCCTTACCAGAAACAAATCAATATTAAAATGGTTTTCTATACACTGTGTCTACCTTTATGTCTCGACCAGTAATGTTGTTCTCATCTCATTAGCATGTTTTATTACTTAATTACCCTGTTGTTGTTGAGCGGGATTCGAAGCGTACTCTGCTGCATGGGGGGCAGGCGCTTTAACAAGGAGGTTAAAGACCACAGACTCACTTTAGTTGCTAGATAGCCTCTAGATACAATGATGTGAATAAGTTTGGACACCCATGCTAAAGTTGCCTAAAAAGAGGAATAAAAAATCATCTTTTGGATATTGATCTTAATGCCTTAATTAGAAAAATGAGGAAAACTCCAACCTTTAATGACACCAATTTTCTTTGTGAATGAATAATGTATCATACATAAATAAATGTTTTTCCTTAAAATACAGGGTGCATAAGTCAGGGCACCCCTATGTTAAATTCCCATAGAGTCAGGCAGATTTTTATTTTTAAAAGCCAGTTATTTCATGGATCCAGGATAATATGCATCCTGATAAAGTTCCCTTGGCCTTTGGAGTTAAAATAGACCCACATCATCACACCTTCCACCACACCTAGAGATTGGCATGGGGTACTTTCCATAAGATCATCTTTCAATGCAAATCAAACCAGCTATTAGGCTAACTGAAGTAAAACCATGCCAATCTCAAGGCATGGTGAATGGTGTGTGATGATGTGGGGATATTGTAATTCCAAAGGCCAAGGGAACTTTATCAGGATGCATATTATCCTGGATCCATGAAATAACTGGCTTTTAAAAATAAAAATCTGCCTGACTCTATGGGAATTTAACATAGGGGTGCCCTGACTTATGCACCCTGTATTTTAAGGAAAAACATTTATTTATGTATGATACATTATTCATTCACAAAGAAAATTGGTGTCATTAAAGGTTGGAGTTTTCCTCATTTTTCTAATTAAGGCATTAAGATCAATATCCAAAAGATGATTTTTTATTCCTCTTTTTAGGCAACTTTAGCATGGGTGTCCAAACTTATTCACATCACTGTATCAGGGGAGTAAGGTTTGCATGCACAGCTCTTACTGGCCTACGACAGTTACATTTGATTTTTAGTTTCTCACTTTAAGAATTGTTCTTGGTTAAACTCAGTGACTTACATTTTACAATTAGGTACTTTGTGGTTCTTGTAGTCAACTATGCCTTGAATAGTGAAACCTTTTAAACAGGAAAACATATTCATTGCAACATGTGCATCTTTGCCTATAGGGCAGTGCTTGCATTCTGTATATACAGACATAACCAGATCTTTGATTTATATAATTCCCTGTGGCAGACTGCATTTATCAGCATTGGCCATTTTGTTAACTTATTCAATTAGGATACAGATTTGCAGTTCCACGGCAAGAACACTCCCATCTGACTCGCATAATAAATCTTCTTTACTACCATATTTCCTCAGGTTTGCTTCCTCTCCTCAACAAGTATCATTATTATTATTATTAACTCTGTTTTTTTTTTCTTTTGCAAGTCATTTTTTTCAATCAGCAAAGTCACAGAGGGCCTGAGATTGACAGCTACATCGATCTCCCAGCAGTTTTCCCAGAATGCTAAGCAGGGAATTACAAACAAAAAGCTGTGTTTTCTCTTCTTCAATGAGGCGTTCCCTCATTTTGTTGTTGTTTTTCTATCTAAAAGGATACAGAGCAGCTCAGAGCCTCAAGTGTGCATTCGATCCTTTATAGGAATCAGGGCCCCAACAGCAGACCTTCCTCAAGAAAGATGCGCCGCTGAGACAGAATGGTGAGATTTTTGTGGAAAAAAAATAAAGTATGTAAATGTGAATCAAGGGATTTTGAGTATTCAGGGTTTTAATGTGGATGGGTCATAAAAGGTGCTATGGGATAGATGTGGAAGAGCTCGCAATTCTCTTTCATGCATCTGTTTTTTTCTGAGTAAGAATGCTGGAGTCTTGCTGTGAAGAGAGCCCTGCAAGAACTGCCTTTGAATAGATAACCAAATGCATTTACCACCACCCAATTCTTTGTTATTTTGCTGAGGAAACTTCAATCAAGTTCTTAGAAAAGGCTTCTGCACTTGGAAAATCTCATATTTATTTATAACCACCACCCATTGTAGGATTATTTAAATGAAAATGTTATGATACATTAAGACATCCCAGGTTATGTTTACAGTGACTGCAATAATTAATAATATTGACAATACTCTGAAAGTACAGTAAATGTAAACAGCATCTTCATATACCTTAATCCGAACATAGTCATATTTAGAATAAGCATAACTGAATTAATTGAATAGTTAGCCAAAAATTCTGCCATCATTTACTCTCTCTTGAAACAGAATGATTTTCTTTTTTCTGTCGAGCATAAAAAATTTACTTTTTTGTATGTACAATGAACTTCACGGGTCCAGTGTCATTCTTCAAAATAGATTATTTAAAGGGATAGTTCACCCAAAAATCAAAATTCTATCATCGTTTACTCACCCTCAAGTTGTACCAAATCTCTATGTGTTTATTTGTTCTGCTATACACAAAGGAAGATATTTGGAAGAATGTTTTAACCAAACAGATCTCAATCCCCATTGACTACTATAGTATGTAGCTATTTTTTCCTACTATGGAAGTCAATGGGGATTGAGATCTGTTTGATTAAAACATTCTTCCAAATATCTTCCTTTGTGTTCAGCAGAACAAATAAACACATAGAGGTTTGGAACAACTTGAGGGTGAGTAAATGATGGAAGAATTTTTGGGGTGAACTATCCCTTTAAAGAAAGCCATACAATATTTGGAACGACATGAGGATGAGTAAATGTTTAATGATAGAACACAGCTTTGATCCATCTGAAACCTCAAAGTCTCCCAATTGTGATGTCATAATCTGCCTAGAGGTAAATCTTCAATGTCAAATGATTAACAAGTTCAAGACTGTCAGAGACTATGATCATGATAATATATTTCATCTCCGGTTCATTCCCTCCCTCGTGTTCCCTCAAAACAAACTAAAGTCGAAATGCACTGGCATGAGACAGGCCAAACAGTGAAATCCATCATTTTCTTCTTGAGTGGGTCTGTGTTATACATGACAAGTCCTGTCCCTTGTGGGACACGGAAAATTGCAGCCGCTGCCTCTCACCAGATTTCAAACTTCCTCCAACCTCGGAGTAATAATAGACCCTCTAGCTCCTCATACATGCAACTGCAAAAGGATAGTGTTGCCTCTCGGCAAGGTTCAGAGGGGGTTATCTCTGGCACCCTTCGAACCCATTGACTCAGTGGTGGCAAAATCTTTGACCCTGTAAGATGGCTTTCTTATTGCTATTACGTCTCTTAAAAGACCAGGGAGCTGCCCCAGCCATCCGCCTTTATCACCTCATACGTGCAACAGCAAAAGGAGAGTGTTGTCTATCGAGCCCCTCGAAGCATCACACTTGTCCAAAGCCTTCCAAGTAGAAAACAGATCTGAGGACTGTTATTCTTTCGAGGAAGGCTTCGGGAAAGAGGTCCTGACGCTATGCACAAGCCTCTGAGGGCAGTCAAAAAATTTGCTCTTTCATGCAGCCCTCAGGAAATCAACGTTCTTTCACCACCATTTTGTATGCCTCTGGGTTTCCAGAGAACGCAAATCCACCGGAATTCGTTGCGGCCCTGCAAAATTCACTTCTTCTCACAAGGCCTGTAGAAAATTTCATTTTTTCATTCCCTGCCGGGCATCCGCTTCAGGACACCGAACTCAGTATCTGCAAAGTACCCGATGTCATTCTTGAGAGATTGGTCCCCTTATATACTATATAGAAGCTTGAAAACATTTACCCATTTTCTTAGTGGGTCTACTTATGGTGGGAGAAGGTTACAGTAGCCAGTTTGGGTCCTGGCCACCAAGGTTCGGCAGTATCTTCAAGACTGCTGTGGACCTTGAATAGGGTTGGGTGCAAGAACAAGAAGTACAGTCCCTCTTGGCGAAGGATAGCATAGAGCTCATTACACCTCCCAATAGGGAGTCTGGGTTCTACACCCAGTACTTCATTGATCAATAGAACCTATTCTAGATCTTCAGCAACTGAATCGGTCTCTGAGGAGATTCAGATTCAAGATGTTAACAAACCTTGTTGTTCCTGAGTCAAATCAACTCCGATGACTGATTTGTCATGACAGATCTGAAAGACGCTTACTTCCAAATTTGCATCCGTCCACAACACAGGAAGTTCCTGAGGTTTGCTTTTTGGGGTAAAAGACTCTGATATCAGGTTCTTCCATTTTGCCTAGCGTTACACCCTCGCACATTCATGAAATGCATGAACGCAGCACTGGCTCCATTGAGACTCCAGGACATTTGTGTCTTCAATTACATAGACAATTGGTTAATTCTAGCTCAGTCACATGAGATGGCAGTTTGGCATCAAGATGTCATCTTTGGTCATATATGGTTTTGGGGTTTATAAGGTTCTTTTTAATACATTTAAAATCAGTTGGACCCATTTAACTGCCCAGTGGCACATAGCAGAAAAATAGACTTAAAATACTCCAACATTTCTGGTCATACAGAATCAAGAAATATGACAAAATAAACTGTTAAAGGTTCTATATGTAACTATTTTTATAAAATGAATCCTTTTTTTATTGCCTGTGTTTGAAGGGGCTGTAATCACACATTGCAACAATCCACTTTTCAGGTTTTGCCATTACCTCTGAAGGCCAATATTCTTATTTATATGCGAGGTCTCCGGGTCGGATTTCCTGCGAAATCCATCAGAAGTGACGTGCATGCACGCTCCCGAGTCCCGAGCCTCTCTATCGTACAGTCTATCATGCGAACAACGGCACTTCAGCTGACGACATGGAGTCTGATAACGCCCCAAAAAGTCCTGCCTGACTCCAACACAAACTCCACATAAATATAAAAAACAAAAAAAAGTTTTATCTGCTCAAGCTCGTCAGGCAAAACGTGAATCTGATCGACTCGATCTGATCGGACGAAAACGTGGATCAACATAGTAAACTCAAGTGAAATAGCAAGGTAAACTACATGAAACATGACATGAATACAAAATAATGTTCCAGGATAACATTAGTATAACATTTAGTATGTAATTTATTTACTAACTTTATTTACTAGATCTACTGACTAACGTCGTCATCCCACTACCATATTGTTTATACACATTTCCAGACAAGTTCAGTTCAGTATTGTTACTTCCTACGATCTTACTGATACACTGAAACTGTTCAGTTTAGTTCACTAACCGTTTTCGTTATCATATTATACATTCACCTATGTTGACATTGCTGATTGTGAAAGATACACGAATAGTTAGAGAAATGGCTTATGCTATAACATCGCATGTCGGCTAAATGCAGTTTATTGTAACAATTTTTTATTTGTTGTTGCATTCTGAAACATCACCGCTGGAGGTCGCTAAAAATCGCATACAGCACCTTTAAATGTCTACTTTTTTATGTGCTCACATACAAAAATATTAAAACATTGTGCTTTTGTAGAATAAAGAAAATACACAGGGTGTGCTTTCCACATCTCTGTCTCTGTGAACTTTTTTTTATGGAGCACGTCTCGAAACTTAAAACAAAACTCAGTGAATACCATTTTGCAAGATTTAAACAACACTGGTCCAGAAACACTTCCTGTTTCAGTTTGTAACTGTTTTCTTTATTTCACATGAAAAGAAAACATCTTAAAGATGTTTGATTAACTTTTTGATTCAGTTTTATATTTTCTGTTGGTTGTATTTTATCCCAGCTTTTATGTAGTGTTAAAAATCTGAAACAGGAAGTGCTTCTGGACCAGTGTTGTTTACATCTTGCAAAATGGTCGATTTAAGTGTGTACTTTTAAATGGTCTCATTCAAAACTAAAATAAATATTTTCTGTTTAGGTAATCTATATAAAAAGAGACAGATGTCCGTTGTTCTAATTATCGTTCTCGCAGCTCATTATTCTGTTAACGTGAAACGCCCATGGAGAGTATACGCTATTCAAACGCAAATGATCTGAAGCAACACATGCAGATGTGTAAATGCCCACATAAACACACAACATTTAGTTAGATGAATGTACTATGTTGTCTTGCGAGGCTGTGAGGAAGAGACATTCACCTTAGAACAAATGCTGGTTTATTTTCATTTCGAGAAGCAAGAATCCAGCTGAGAATTGTGCGTTTTTTATTCTTGTGCTTTGTTCTAATTTGCGATATAGAATAGTGTGTGTAAACGCAAAAAATACCGTTTAAATATGAATCAGGTTTCAGTGTGTGAATGGATGAATGAACGCGAAGATGCCCACTGTTACAGATGAAATAAAAGAACATTTTGTTCATTTTTTTTGGATAGATTATTAAGTTTTTACTCTAAAAAGGACATCAAATAAGCTTTTGTTAGCTGTTTCTGCTCATACGTTAATTAGTATGTTTTGTCAATAAACTAATCGTTTTGGTTACGTATGGAGGAGGAAACGGAGACGTTTAGTCGGAGCAGTTTCCAACGAATTGGGATCACACTAGGGAGACCAATTGCCTTTGAGTGAATTAAAAGGAGCCAATGAACATTGGCATGCAGGACTTGAATTCCGCGCCCCGTCTGCCAGACACATATGCTTTACGCTGAGGAGCCAGACGGTGTCCAGTCCTCTGCAAAGGTTCAGCAAGCATGGCGATGGGACGAGATGTCTCCTTTCCCTCCTCAGAGAAGGAGGGTTACCATGCGTAACTGAAACGTTCCCTTTCATTTGGGAACTCCTACGTCTCGTCGGAGGAGTTTCCAATGAATTGGGATACCTAATAAAATGCCATGGTGCTGGCCTCTTCCAGCGCCCAGGTTAGCTTCCCACCAAAGCAGTTTCTTGGTTTTCTTTACGGTGAGAGCTAGCTTGGAAGAATTACACTGCTGTTCCGCAAGACCCGCTAAGTGGATTTGGATAACACTGGGGAGGTGTGGCCAACCCATAGGAGGGAACGCTGTGGAGCCCTTACCCGGCTGAAGGGAGGCAAATAAATATATTGATGGTTTAACTTAAAGGAGCTAAACGCAAGTCTCTGAGTTTTTGCAGAACTACGCCCCCTCTGGCGACAAGCGAAACTGCAACCAGAGCTGTGCGCGTTCATGGAGGAACACACACACACAAACACGCACGTTTGCACGAGCTGTTCATAACCTAAGGAGCATCAGCCGCACACTGTGCGGCACACATCTTTTGTTACAGTCATAATGAGGTAATACAGTAATAAATCTGCAAGTCATTTAAAATATATGAAAGGAAAGGCATTCGAGTAAATTACACACTTATGTGTGTGCGAGGGGGAAACGGGGGTAGTAGAAAACTTCGGTTTTTGTTTCCATCTATCTCCCTGTGCTTACTGTATCCACTTATGATTGAATTATTATGGAAACACGTTTAGTTCTCACTTTGTATAGGACCCGTTTGAGCCCTAGAGCAGACCGGAGATCTCTCCGTTTGTTGAAAGCCTTCCCAATGTTGACTCTCGTCTTATTCCGACGCCTGGCACTGGACAGACTGAAGTTTTATTTTCTTTGTCTCACGCGGAGTTTGCGTTGGGGTTTGTAATGAACTACAAGCCGGTCTCTTTCCGCGCCATATACAGATATGAAGTGCACGTCACCGAAAGCAACAGATATGAGCTGGATTTTATTAATCATCGGCTAATTTTAAAATCAGCAAAGACAGCAATAAGAGAGATCGGCAACTAAGATCAATTTATTTCTTTACTTTTAATGAAGATGGTAGTGTTAAGCGTCTGCGACTTACTTTCACTTTGATTTGCGATAGATTGCGGCGCGCTGGCTTGCTCAGCTCAGCTGCTCATCTGAGGTGATGCGCGTCATCATATATGACTAAAATAACATGACATATAGCTTGGTTTCAACAACCAGATGCATTTACACTTGTCCAGTTTCGTCTGGAATGCGGCCCAGACCACGTCCTCAAGTGGTTTGAGCGATCGGATTCATCCGTCTCTAACGCGTTTCAGAGGGCTATCCGATCACAGAAAACACATGAAGTGACCAGGTGTAAACAGCCCCTTTGAATCCATCGTCTACTTTTGTGGAAAGCTGACTAGAGTTGTGTCGCTCGAGTTGTCTTCTCTGATACGGAGAACGGCGGCGAATAGCTAAACGAACCTGCCAGACATAGCCAGGCGAGCGTGAACGCGCATGACGTCACGCCCAGTCTCAGATTCGAGCCCGAATCCCTCTTATATATTTCACTGTACAGGATTATAGAGGCGATCTCAGTGATCAGAGAAGGGCTCATTCAGCTCATCAGGCGATTGTTTAAGCATGTATGGGTTAGAAAACGGCTATTTTTAACATGAAATGTTGCGCAATGCACCTTTAAAAAAGTAAGTAACCTGGGTTGCCTTAAAATGTTAAGTTGATTGAACTGGAAAAAGTGAGTTAATACAATGAAGTAGATTAATTTAACCATCAGAAACAATACATTCTTATAAAGTTGATTTGACAAAAGAAAATATGTTGTGATAACAAATCTTGAAAATATTTTGTACAGTGTTGTCATTGTCTTCTTCTTCATGTGTTGTAGTATCTCCCTCAAAACCCATGACAGTAACTATATAAACAAAAACATTTCATTTTGTAATAGGTTGCATATTGTTTTGACAAGTAAAATAGGTTCTTGTTGAAGTATTTTGATCAAAAGACAAGCCTCACTGATGGAAGAGCAGTTATGATTTTCATTATAATATTCTTTTAATGTTACTTCATAACATGTCTTTGTTCATCCATCATTAATTCTCATTCACTCCCTACAATTTTCATTGGATCTTCTTGATGTTTTTTTTTTTTTTTAAATATGTTATTTCTCTGGCACTTGGCTTGTTTAGTACACACACAAAAACTCAACTTGTTTCTTTATATAATTATTTATACAGTTTTGTATGTTTCTGAACATTGATGTTTGTCCTTTTTTTTCAAAATCAAGATTTAATATGGAATATTTAATCAACAGCTAAATGTTACACTTGACAATAGCATGCATGCAAAAAATGCAAGAATGTTTTGTTATTTAAAATGCTGCAATAACAAAGTGATACATATAAATATAACTGTACTTTTATAAATTCAAAAATTGAAAAAAGCTTCTTCCAGGTGGACGGTCCCAGTGGACAATAAATTGTTGTGTTGTGCATGCAGATCTTTAATGCTCCCAGCAAACAAAGGAGCCAAACCCTTCAATTTCCTTAGAACCTGACATTTTTAACTCAGAATATATGCTGAATATGAATCAGCAAATATCTGTCCGACCAGACTGTCTGAAAGCGATGAACATGTCCAAACCCCTGCTCTACGCCACAATACAATCCCACTATGCCAGACCTTAAGATCAATAAAATCCAGGTTAACATTGCACTCCTGCTGTGTGATCAGATTCACTCCTGACAGCAGGCCAAATACTTCACTAAAGCAAGTACAGAAAGTCCAGGCTTCATGCACAACTGTTTACTTTGTCAATTTTTTACAGGTCCCTTTTCCACCCATTTTGTTCAGCTCAAAGGTAGAAAGTGATCATGCAAAGGCAAAGGCAACTGATTCCCATTCTGCTGACTGACCCATTTAAATGCTGGGTTTCAGTGGTAAGCTGTAATGTTTTTATTCATGTTTAATTGAATTCATTTGAAAATGTGCTGCAACTTTAAACCAAGAGATATAATTTACAAAATTTGCTCATAAAAATGCATTCATTATGTTTCATGAGTGTTTTCTCTTTTTGTATTGTCATTTGTGAGTAGAAAAGCAAGGGAAAAGTTCATTCCTCTGCGGGGTCATTGTTGGATCAAGGATGTTCCTTTAATCAAGTAGAGCACATTTCCTAAATTTAGTTTCAGATTCACAATGAAATGGTTTGAAGGCCACTCTCAATCTCTGGAGAAATAAATCAGGGTCAGTCGTTTGTTTTGATGAAAATAAAAAAAATCTAAATTTTACTAGCAATATCAAGCAAGCTTTGAAAGGATGAGATCCCACCCTCCCTTCAGAGTGTCTCCAAAGCCACGCCTTCTTTAAAACACATGAAAGCACACAGCAGTCTGCAAAGCATCACAAGACGTGAAACAACATTAAATTACCTCTTGTCTCAAAGCACATTACATTACAATAATAATGAAACAACGACAATGGAAAACATATGTTGACAGGTAGGACATCGTTGCTTTTGAACCAAATGCATTACTGGAAAAATGCATTTTGGTCCTAAGACTTCCACAGAAGATGTATATATATGACTATAAGATATATATATGTATATATATATATATATATATATATATATATATATATATATATATATATATATATATATATGACTTTTTGTTATATACTGTATATATATATGGTTATATATATATATATATATATTGAGTATTGAGAATAGCTATACCTGTTACTATTCAAATTGTTAGCAATATCATAGTCACAATCACGTTCTTTTTCAATTATCTACATCACTCATGCTCATGTGATAGGTCTTAATTATATTATGTTTATCCGTATATCTATCTGTATTTTTTACATTTGTTTTTTAGCATCTATGTCCATAACTAATGTCCCAACACATCGCCTCACTTCCCCCATATGTTTTAAAACATTCATCCATTTCATTGCTTCTAATCTCCTTACGTTTTTGCATTTACTTTGTACAAATAGTTTGCACAGCCGACTCAAAAGTGCAAGAGTCAAAGAAAGCTGTAATTAACGCAGATGACTGTGACACCTAATAAGAGATCTAATTAAGAAAATGAATAAGGTGTCAAGCCCTTTTCAGAGTCGGTTCGACGGGAAGATTAATCGCTCGCTGGGCTAATTTGATTTGTGACATCGAACAGGATGACCTGGTGAGTTGTTTTTAAAAGATTCTATACCCATGAGCATATGACATTAATAAAACATGAATGGATTGGTCTAGAGGAGGGAAAGACCCCCCTTTTCACTTCAAAAGCTCAATGGATCACCTTTTTTAGCCGCTTAAGAAGGGAACAATTCACTGAAGAGCTAAAAGGCACTGGGAAGCCTGTCTGTAAGGACTCTTTTTACTGTACAGTAAAGGCTACCAAAAGAAATGGCCACATAGTCTAAATCCTGACCTACCTTTGTTTTGATCCTTGATAGTTTCTTCAACTTTTATTTCAGTGAGGTTGATTCATAAAAACTTAACAGCTTTAAAAATATATATTTGAATCATACCTCTATAATGTAATGTATGGGTAAAGTGTGCTTTAAAGTGTGTTTGCTTCTCTAAAGGTACACGGGGATAAAAGGCTCCATAAATGAAGCAACAGACTGTTACTGTCAGACAAAATGATTCTCCTAATGCACTGAAATGCATGTATAAGAATGTGAAAATGCTCTAGAGAGAAGTCTTAATGCTCTACACGAAGGACTGCATAAATGCACAGGAGTCAAACTGATAAAATTATAGCTGACTCTAATAACTGTGTGATTAATGTGGACTACAGAAGAGGAGACATACGTGGGTGGTTCCTTTGCTTATATGGAAGACAAAGAATGAAAGTAAAACCTTTTGTTTGAGCATCTGTAACGTCTCAGTTGTGTATTTAACCCTCGTTCCCTGAAGGAGGGAACGGAGACGTAGTCTACATGTCCACTGATTGGGATAACGCTTAGGGAGCCTGTCACCTTCGAGTTCTGTTAAAACAAGCCAATGCACATTGGCGAAAGAGATCTGAATCTCACTCTCCAACCTGCGGCGCGGGTATAAATATGGAAGTAGATGTATGTACGCACCAGTTGTTTTTTTTGCTGAGGAGCCGAGTTGAGCCCGTAATCAGCGGTGGTCCAGCAATAGGTGGGACTACATCTTCATTCCCTCCTTCAGGGAACCGTAACCGAGACGTTCCCTTTCAGTCGCTTCACTCAACAGATTGGGATCCCAATTAAAACGTCAGAGCTGCCACCTTCCAGTGCCTAGACAAAAGCCTTCGGATACCCCCGGATTATTGAGCCGGATACATGGCAGGGCTTAGGCCAGGGAAGTCACTACTGTTCCACAAGACCACTGGGAAAGCATTCTCTTTCATTGGAAAGGAATACGCTGTGGAAGCCACGTCCTGCCCATAGGGAGGTAACATATGGAGGGTACACATATGGACTGGGCAGATTACCAGGCAGTACAACATATGGAATGTCACTGGGGTCACGCCTATAACGGGGGAGACTCAACTGGTCAGTGACGGTAGAGCAGGCTCTGCCAAGGAAAGACACAGGCTCGTTGCAGGGAGCCATACCTTGGAAAAATACTCATATGAGATTGCCGTAAGGATCACAACATATGGACCCAACCTAACACTGGTTTCACCATTGCACATGAGAGAAAGGCCTATAAGAGTATGGAGGAACTCGACAGGGTTCGGCTAAAGAGGAACTATACAGGAGCAAGAATTGTCCGTGTATCCAGGAGGGGAATGATGCAGCGATCCGGGACTTCGAACCGGGGTCACAGTGAAAACTGGCTTCATGAGAAGGGAGCCCACAAGAAGCATGGGTTCGACACGTAGGGTATTTTTCTAGCGAATGTGATAGGTGTTGCCCAGCCTGCAGCTCTGAAGCATCTGTCAGTGAGGCACTCTGTGTCAACGCCTAGGCAGGAGCTATACTCTCTTTTTGGAGGAGCTTACTACCCAGGGGGGCACGTGTACCTTGGGATAACACACCAAGATGATGGCAACCACTATGCTGTGGGCCAACCTCTGCTTGGAAACAGCCTTCCCTTTCTGCTGGTCTCCGTAACAGAGCAGAGCTGGTCTGAAGTACTAAGGCTTTGCATTCTGTCCACGTATTACCACAAGGAGTGGACGGGACAGAAAAAGCCAGGGCTGGGTCTGCCTCCTCTGTATTTGATGGACCGATGCAAAGAGCCTTGAAGACTGCATCAAGAGGCGTTATTGCTGGAGGTGGAGTTTGGCCATGGGAGGTATGAGACTACAAATGCTGCAATAAGTCAGCTTGATGCATCGAATCAACGGCCATATACGCCTCACTGGACAGCTGAGTTTGACGGTGAGATTGGCGAGCGTGAGTCAAGGGCCAGATTCAAGAGTTGACTCAGGAAGTGGTAAGAGAGTTGAGAGCTTCTAATTGTGCAGCCTGTGTAAGTCCTCCATCCTTGCAACAGCCAGCTTTTTCTGGGTTTAAGAGGAGAGAGTATCAGTCGAACCGATGGGACCCTGATGGTAGACCAATTTGTTGATGCTGCCAGCAATCAGGTCATGTGGCCAGGCATTGTAGAGAGAACAGAGTGCCCAGACAAGCTTTAAACTAGAATGCCCTGTTGCAGAGGTCCAGACGAAAGGGTTACGTGCTTCAACTGATAATCAAGGGACCCACTCCTTTATTGATAACCACTCCTTTATTGCTGATTGCCCTGTGGTGGATGTTGTGATTGAGAATGTTCCTTGTAAAGGCCTGTTAGGCACAGGCTCGCAGGTAACTTTAATCCAACAGAGTATGCGGGAAAATACTTTTCCTAGCTGTCGATTGGGTGGGACCTAGGGATGGTTAGATTCGCAGATTCGTTTTGGCATAAAAGCTAACGATGTGATGCATCTATTTAAATAAGTGTGCATCGGATACAAGTGTGCATTTGTATCACGATGCATCATTTCTATGGTAAATGCAGTGGTAAAAAACTAATTCAAATATAATTATTAGGGGTGTAATGATTCATTCATTTTCTCGATGCATTGATTACAAATCCTGCCGATGCATATGCATCGATCTTGAAACATGGATATTTGAATCATGAATCGTTTGTTTCGGTCAATAATCGATTTTATTTATTTTTTGTTCTTTTTTTAAATCGGATGTATCGCGATTATATAACATGGATATTGATAATTAATGTTAAAAAAATAAATGTAAATCTTAAATTAGTTGTGCCTGTGAAGTAAAGTTGATTACGTCACTCACTAATCTTCAAATCGCGCATGTTTGCTTTCATTTGAATAAATGCAGCAGTGCACTATGGAGGGCAACAAAGGAGGAAAAATTTGCAAGGCACCTGCCAGCATGGGAGGTTTGGGATTACTTTGGTTTTCATAAAGTAAATGGAAAAATTGACAAGTCCGTTGTAGTTTGCAGACATTGTAAATCTGAGTTGAAATACTTTGGAAATACAATGAACCTTGGCCACCATCTCCCCAGACGTCATGCCATTAAGATGCACCTAAAGCAGATAACGCTAACATTACTGGTATTTCAGCGTCAGACGTGAGAAGTCCTACTCCTGGTCAACTTCAGAGTCTTCCCGAAAACACCCATCGTGCAAAAGCAATAACTGCATCTATAGCGTGATTTATTTCCAAGGATATGCGCCCCATAGCATGGTGGAAAACACTGATTTCCGAGAAATGATAAACACTTTAGAACGAAAATACAAAATACCCAGCCGTCAGTTTTTCAGTGAAAACTGCATCCCAGAATTGTATCGGTCTACGAAAGAGGAGCTACAGCTCAATCTGTCCGTGTCGCCCTGACGAATGATTCTTGGACGTCTTGTTCAACCGAGTCTTATGTGACAATTACAGCACATCTGATTTCCATGAACTGGCAAATGCAAAGCTTCGTTCTTCAAACAAGGACTCTAAACGAAGCCCACACAGGCAAAAACATTGGAGAATTGCTGCGCGATGCCTGCTCCGAGTGGACAATTGCAGACAAAAGTCCTGCTCTTGTTACTGATAACGCCCACATTCACAATATGATTGTTGCAGGTAACGTTGCTGGATTTACCCCCCACATCACTTGCTTTACACACACCCTCAAGCTGATGTCTCAAAAGGCCATGAAAGTTTGCAGTGAAGAGCGACTGTTGGGCAAAGTAAGATGTATTGTCTCTTTTTTCCACCTAAGTTCAACTGCTACATGCACGTTAAAAGAGAAACAGCAAATTCTCTGCTTGCCGGTACACAAACTTAAACAGGACATTTGAACGAGGTGGAAGAGTTCAGTGTAAATGTTTGAGCGTTTCTTTGAACAACAAACTGCAATTGTGGCAACGCTTATGTCAAAGAATTTGCGGAGGGGAACAGAAGTACACACTCTCACAGAAACAGACATCAGTGATGCTGAGGATAATGTGAAAGTGATGGCACCCATTAAGATCGCTCCTACTATGATGTGTGAAGAAGAACAACCAACCGTGTCGGATTGCGCCTCTTCAGGCTAAACTACTGAAACATGTCGAGCCCTGCGACGGCGATACAGACATGACGCGAGAAATAAAATCAGCGATGACACAGACTTTCCATCCCGGTATATGAACTCCCACGACTTTCTGCTTAAAGGTAAGATGTCTCCCTAATTGTCAAATGCAAATATATTGCAAATGCACTTAACGTTACTATCTTTGAATTGTTTTATTATTGACACCAAATTGTTGCTTATATTAAAACGTTTAATAGCACAACATTGTTCATAGTTTTCATTTTGACTTGGTAATTAACAACAAATACAATTACCGATATGCGTCTTTGGAGGAAAAAAAATAGGAAAAAAAGTTAGTGTATAAGGTCATTTGTGCCAGGTGCAAGATAGAGCCATATGTCTTTTTTGTTTTTTTGATAACTTGTTTTAATATTTAGATCATCCTGATTTTATGGTAATCATTTTTTTTATACTTTCTACTACTTTTATACTATCTACTACTGTTTGAGTGTCAATAGTGTCCAGCCCTCAGTGAGAAATTGATTTGGGTGAACTTGGGTCCTGGGTTTTAGTAAACAACCTAGGTGGTATAGTCGGCTATTTTTATTTTTCAGGGTTTGAATACCAACAGTATTGCTGATTTGTTGTAGAAGTATAGAAGAACAAAAACCATTTTAATCACTTCCTTTTGCCACGCCCCAAATCGCGCCACAATTACTAGACAAAAAAAAAACACACTCCGGTCTCCCTGTGTGCATATATTCGAGATGGTCCTCACTGCGGAACATGAAATCCATGGGGAGGAGTCGGATCCAGATCCAACTCCTCCCACCTTACATACACCTAAACCTAACCAACTCCGCCCCCTGATCCCTAAACCCACCCCTAATCCCTAAACCCAACCCTAATCTTACCCATCTCCACCCCTTGGATCGTGATCCGACTCCTCCCCGTGGATCTCATGTTCTGCATTGAGGTGCTACTGATATATTCTGTTCGGCATCAGTGTGTCATTGGATCAAGACTTTGAAAGCACATCATTGTTGCTGAGACTTATCAATCATGGCGGTTCCTACCTCTGAATGAGCAAGCACCCAAAAGATCACATTCAGAATGTTAGTCTGGCTGGTGACTTGAAGTCCCAAAGTAAACATGGCAGATTTCATACAAAAGTCTTGAAGGCTCATCTGATTGTAAATTGAATTACTTGCTGTAAAGACTGTCAGAGGTACATGACAGGTTACCTTGATGAATCAGACCTACACCATCGTACAGACTCCCATACTTGTCTTTTAGCTTATCAACCAAAGTTCAATTTAAAAGTAAAATTGATTTTCCTTTCCACTACTTTAACCATGAAAGCCAATCTGTCCTCCACCATCAGTCAGAACAAATACCCCAGGGACGTTTTCTCCAAACAGAGAAAATAAATGACAGTACAGAAATTTTAAATGAATAAATTACACAAAAAATGACATCAAACAGTGTGTAAATCACTGTTCACCAGCAAGACCAGTGGATAAAGGTTGAAGGCATGTGAAGTATATCTAAGGTGGATGTCTTTTTAAATTTAAAAACATTATAGTATTATAAATAGTATAGTATCATTTGCTTAAAAACAGTAAAATGATTTTCAAAATGTCTTTAATTTGGAAACTGTAAACACCAAGTCAGCATCACAACTCACACAGGAGTTTTTAAGCCGCCCCCCTTGCAGTGACAAAGATCACAGCAATTATAGCATTCACCAAGGTCTTAGTTACGTCCTTGCTTCAGGTTGCAGTTTTTGATTGGCTAGGAACACATAGTCTAAGTAATTTTCCTCATATATACAGATAGACTGAAGCATATTTCTAGATTATGCAGCTGACACTCAGAACCTGACGTTAAGGCACGTCATGACCGTCCAGGTCACAGATGTTGGCGGCTGGGCGCCAAAATGTCGAAATCATTTGATATTTTGAAAAATATTGATTAAAACCTTGATTATAATCACTCATTTATTACATATACAAGATTTCAATCCACCCCCTTCAGGTTGTTTGGGGCAGTCTGAGTAGATGCACTGACTGAATTGAGTTTATGAGTAGATTAATCACAACTCACCCTGTATTTCAGTGGGCAAGCTGCCACTCATTTTCTTCATCTTTATCTTTGTATGGGCTTGTATAAGTGTGTATGTTATGTAAGTTATTTTAATCCTATTCCTAATTCTTAATGATGAAGCTGAATAAAAGATCATGGAGGAAGGAAGGCCCGTTTTGACAGGTTGAGACATTATTCAAAGCCTTATCTAATATCAGCACCACATCCTGCTGATGTGAAGTCTGAAGTACACCAAACATGCATTAATGCCAACACAAGCATATGTTGTTGGCACACACATACAAGAACCAACCCGTGAGGATCAGCCATGTAACACATGTATAAGCAAAGAAGATTGACATACTGGCAAACACATAAAGAAAACTGTGTGTGTGTGTGTGTGTGTGTGTGTGTGTGTGTGTGTGTGTGTGCGTGCGTGCGTGCGTGCGTGCGTGCGTGCGTGTGTGTGTGTGTGTGTGTGTGTGTGTGTGTGTGTGTGTGTGTGTGTGTGTGTGTGTGTGTGTGTGTGTGTGTGTGTGTGTGTGTGTGTGTGTGTGTGTGTGTGTGTGTGAAAAACAGCTGTGAGTGCTGCATCCTTTAGGACTGCGGTGCTTAAAGGAAGTTCACTCATAAATGTCACACAAAATTCTCTTGTATACCCTTGTGAAAAGAATTGTACTTAATTATATTTAATGTGTATTGTTAGTGTACTTCAAATCTTAAAAATAAACTTTGTAAAAACATTACTTGCAGATATTAATAATATGATCAAAAAGTTATGACAACATGTTTTAATTGCTTTAACTCATCAAAATAAGTTAACCGATTTTTAATAAAATGTTTTTTTTATTATTATACAAGAATCAACTCATTTTTCAGTCAGTTACAACCTTAAGCTACACGACCTTGGACGTATTCAATGTTCCTCACCTGCTCCTACTCTATGAACTTAAAAAGTATCAGTTTTCTAATATTTTTCACATGAAGTGTCTTTTATGAGGGATGAGTGCATGATATCAAGCCTATTATTGAAATGCTATTATGGCTGGTTGCCTTGCACGCGTAATAAACAAACTACAGCTGGTCCAAAATACAGCAGCAAGAGTTCTTACCATGATCATATTAATCTGGTTCTGTCCCAATTAAAAATCATATAAATGTTAAAATATTGCTGATAAAGCACTAAATGGTTTAGCTCCCCAGTACTTGAACGAGTTCTTAACGTATAATAGCCCATCACGTCTATTGCAATTTCAAAATTCTGGCCAGTTGATAATATCTAGAATTTCAAAATCGACTGCTGGCTGTAGATCCTTTTAGCACTCAAACATTGTAACAGTCTTCCGGGATTTTGTCCGGGAAGCAGACACACTCTGTCTGGTCAAATCTAGACTAAAAAAACATCTCTGACTTAGCATACACAAAACACATTAGACTTCTATAAATCGATGTTAGGCTGCATAGATTAGGTCAGCCGGAAATGGGAACACTTCCCATTGTCACGAGGCGTTTCTCAATGTCAAGGAAGGATCCTCGGAAGCCGGAATTTCGAGGATGCTACGTCATCGACGTCCGTCGAAGGACTGTTCCAATGTCGAGGATCCTCAAAATTTCAACCAAGGACTGAGTCCTTCGTTCGGAAAATATCCCATACACAGGAAAGGATGCATATGTGTAGCCTTCGCGCTCTTAAATCACCCACAATCCTATGCGCAGCTTTGCTATCTTGTTCAAAAAATAAAAAAATGTCGACCGTTAGCGGAGTCGGAGTGATAACGGCAATATGCTTTCAAATGTAAGCAAGTATAATTTCAGTTTAGCCATTTATTTAATGTTTGTTAAACTATTTGCATATCGGCTCAAATTTGCTTAGGGGATTTAAAGCTGTTCCCTTTTACTGATTAACTTTTTAATTTTTACTTCATAGCCTTTTTTGTTGGTCACATATTTTACAATTGCATGTGTTTTAACAGCTAACGTTAGATCATGTTGCTATGAAGGTAGTTCTGTTAACTCCGGTAATATAATCGTTTTTGAATGAATAAACTCCTTTTTAAATCAATATTTTGTGTCAAATTATTGATTTATTTGGTAGGTAGCCATGTTATAAGTGGGAAAATGTATAGCGAGGCGGTTGTTACAGCGAATACAACCGGCTGATCAAGACCCCTCTGCTTTAGAGTTTGCGGGGTTGTATTCACTATAACAACCGCCTGGTTATACATTATCCCTTTATTTATTTATTTCTATGAGGACTGACAAGACAAAATAAGGACTGTCAAGTGTATTTAAACAGTGCAGTACACCAGCACTATGATTTTTGCAGCGCCGAAGCGGACCTTTCACTGATGTAATGACGCAATGACGTGCACTTGCTAGCCTGTTCCATTTACATGTTCTCCGAACGCTAAAGAGGACCCTTGCCTAGCCTCTGAAGGAAATGACTTGGAAGGACCCGTCCTGCCAAGGAAGTATCCTTGACATTGAGAAACACCTACGGTTTGGGGTTTGTTTCTTGTTCCTGTTCTTGTCTGTCATGTGATCCCCTGTTCTAGTCATGTGATCTTGCCTTGTGTTCACTTTTCTGTTTTGTCATGTTGTCATTGGTTGATTGGTTAAATGTTCACAGGTGTCCCTTGTCTCATCATTAGTCCTGTATGTATTTAAACTAATGTTTGCCCTGTGTCTTTGTCGACTATTGATTGTTCTATGCTCTGACTCCAGTATCTTGTTTGCTAGGTTTGGTTTGTTTTCCTGTTTCAGTTTAGAGTTTTCCATGCCTTGTCATGCTTTTGTTTTGTGCTTATCTTGTTTTGGTAATAAATTGCGGTTGGGTTCTCACCTCAACTTTCTTCCGGACTTAATCGTTACACCCATAAGTCCTATGGGTAACACTTTAGAATACGGTTCCTTCGTTAATTAATAACTACACAAGAACCAATGAGTAACACAATATTAACAATCTAGTAACTATTATTAACTAACAAGAAACTCTGATTAACAAACTAGTAAGTAATAGCGCACAGACGAAAGTGGTAGTTTACTATTAACTAATCAATAACTACTATTTTTTTAATACTTCCCAGAGAACTATTGAAAAAGTTTATTAACAATCTAGTAACTACTATTAACTAAACGAAACTCTTATAAACGAATTAGTAAGTAATAGCTCACAGATGAAAGTGTTTCTAGATACTTCTGTGGGAGTTACTAATTATTTGGATTCGTATAATAAAGTGAAGATCATTGGAACTAACTAGTAATGACTCAAGTGTTACTAAAGACATTTTCTAAAAGTATACTAAAGTTCACCAAAAATCTCAAATCTTTGCACAAATCATGACTAGATCATGTAGTAACACTTGAGTCATTACTAGTTAGTTCCAATGATCTTCACTTTATAATTCGGATCCAAATAATTAGTAAATCCCACAGAAGTATCTAGTAACACTTTCATCTGTGAGCTATTACTTACTAATTATTTGGATTCATATTATAAAGTGAAAATCATTGGAACAAACTAGTAATGACTCAAGTGTTACTATATGATCTAGTCATGATTTGTGCAACCGTTTGAGATTTTTGGTGAACTTTAGTATACTTTTAGAAAAAGTCTTTAGTAACACTTGAGTCATTACTAGTTAGTTCCAATGATCTTCACTTTATAATACGAATCCAAATAATTAGTAATTCCCACAGAAGTATCTAGTAACACTTTCATCTGTGAGCTATTACTTACTAATTCATTGATAAGAGTTTATTTTAGTTAATAGTAGTTACTAGATTATTAATAAACTTTTTCAGTAGTTCTCTGGGAAGTATTAAAAAATAGAAGTTATTGATTAGTTAATAGTGAACTACCTTCATCTGTGCGCTATTACTTACTAGTTCGTTAATCAGAGTTTCTTGTTAGTTAATAATAGTTACTAGATTGTTAATATTGTGTTACTCATTGGTTCTTGTGTAGTTATTCATTAACGAAGGAAGCGTATTGTAGAGAATCGAGGCGAATCACACACAACTTAATCAAATTAATCTCTCATGGGATTAATTCACATGGCTTCAACACTCCAAAAGTTCTGGAGCCCACATTCCAAAGACACGGAACGGCGCCAAGGGTCTGCTTTGGGGGACAATAAATCCCCCCTCCGAAGACTTTTTATGGTCCTGCAGACCAACAGAATGCCACAGAAAGGGGGCACTCCTTTGATCCCCTGACAGAGATGTTCCACAGAACATCTTTCCTCGTCCCCCCACGAGTTGAACCCTCAGTAACCTTACGGTTGAGATCGGAGATCTCCCACATAAAATCAAACTAACCACAGAACAATTCTTGGACTTATAACCAATCATAATTCTTGTTGTTCCTACACTTCATGTGTTATTATGCTTAGATCACATATTAATCATGTAATTGTTGTTAACTATTAACTCTTGTAATTGTTATACAACCAGTAGGAGTGTGAATGTGTCGTGCCTCCTATCAAAAGAACCGTATTCTCCTAATTCAAAAGATGGCTTGACTGAAATCTGTCTAAAATGCTTTGTTTTATGATTATAATATATAATCCTAAACTGTGTTCTCTTGTTCTCTGCTAAATGCTGGAGACCAGGCAACTCACAGACCATCCATAATTTATGATAAGCAGAAGTAGATCCACCTCCTAAAATGATGCCATTGTCTCATTGGCCAGAAGTTTCTGGGAGGTTGGACTAAAGTCTAAGTTAAAGATTTGAACAAAGGACCTCATGTTCAGAGTTTTCGGTTAGATTTTTGCTCGTGTTCAGTTTTCTGTTCGACCCATTTGAGTTCGTTCAGTTCTGTAACCGTTAAGTTCGTGCCTCTCTCTAAAACCAGCAAGAGAGTGTTCTGTTCTTGCTTCTCTCTGAAACAAAGGGCGTGTTCGCATGCTTCTACATCGGCTAGACCAAATTCGACCAGCAGACACAATAACCCATCCAGATCGGGGTTAAAACAGCTTCATTTAAGCCATCTAACTCGTCTTACTTTCATTTCTTTCCTTTATTTCCTTTTTCGTAAAAGTCTCGTTTCAAAGTTAAGTTTGCTGCAAAGCTTCGTTTTAAGCGGCTCTCCGCAACACGCTTCGAAATCGTAAAGACTTTTCATTCGGCTGCTAGTCACACGTGACCGGCAAACTAAGGAACTTCCATCCCCTCACTTCAAAGACAACAAACCACGCAACGGACCCGGCCGGTGTTACACCAGAATCTGTGACCATCATATTCTGTGACGGTAGTGGGCGCGGTTGTCACTGTGCTGCGTGATCTACGCAAACAGCGTAACTTCTGACTATAAGCCAAAGGTAAGGTATTTACGAAACGTTTGTTTAGAAGTGATGGTTATTTACACAATAAATGATTATTTGCTCGCCCAGATTGAGCTCAATGTGTTATTTTTTTTCTGAGTAGCCGACTACGTGTGTTTCCGTGTTCATTAATGTTTATGTTCTCACGCAAGAAGAGAACGGCCCTGAAGCCCGTGCACGTTTAGGAAAAGTTTTTTTTCTCAGTGTGTTTTGCTATTCAGAAAAATATATATGTTATATTGGATATTATTTATTAGGATATAATTTATGGAACCAGTAGTCAATGAAAGCATAATAACATTATTTTTTTGCGTAAATTATTATATTAATGCACAGAATAATAATACAAAAAAATCACTCAAAACTGCAGTTGTAAAAATCACCGAATTGTATGTCATACAGTATACGGTCACCAAATTTGATTAGACTATTTTAAAGGTCACCAAATTCTCTTACCCTCCTCTATTTCACTCATAATGAATGTGACACACTCCAAATTCATTCTTATGATGTGTGAACTCTTCAGCTTCTTACAGTAGAAATCATGGTGACATCTACACGTTTTCAAAAGTGGACCACCGTGATTATTTCACGTCTTGTCGTGATACCGGTTTGAAGAAATGTTGTTTTGGCCACTTTGTTTGATATAATCACAACAATTTAAAGTAAGCAAGAATGGGATTTGAACTCGGATCTTTATTTGTTGGAAAAATAAATATAGAAATATAATTTGACACAAGAGGGCAGTATAGCCCTATTTATGGTTTTGAGTTTAAACTAAACCGTGACATCTACACGTTTTCCATACTAAAGTGGACCAACATGATTATTTCACGTCTTGTCGTGATAGGGGTTGGGCACTGAAGTTTCAGGAGTTTCTTCCCGTTGCTAAGCAACGGAACTATGTCGAGTATTTAAAAGGTTATGGTTAACACGGTTAACGTGGTTTAACGTCGATGTAATACGTTGTTTTAGCGTACCTTTTGCTTAAACGAGGTGCTGGGGAACGCCGGAAAAATAGACATTTTACTTATTAGGCTGCATTAAAAACGTGACATTTAGACGTTTTCTTCGGCGTGGATCCAGGCAAATGAATCCTCTTCACCTTGAAAATAATAAATGTTTTTTTTTTGTTTGTTTGTTTGTTTTTTTTGCATTTTAAATAATCTACATATTTTCCAAAGTGGAATATTTAGGCTGCTTTATTAAAAATGTGACATTTAGGCGTTTTCTTCGGCGTGGATCCAGGCAAATGAATCCTTTTCACCTTGACAATAATAATTATTTTTTATTTTCATTTTTTTTTTTTTTTTTTTTTTTGCATTTTAAATAATAGAACATTTCTCAGTGATCGTAAATAAAACAAAATTCCATTTTTCTCGGTTTAATGAAAACCGATAGGTCGTTATGGCAGAGGCGAATAACATCTGGATATCTCTCCACTGGAGCGTGTTAACCAAGCCAACGCGTTCTCATCCCAAAGCGCCATATAGGACGCTTTTGCAAAAGCGTAAATATCCAACGCACATGGCACCCTTTAACGTCTAATGAGACGCTTCGGTTAATGGTTAAGTTTAGGTATGGTGTAGGGTAAGGGTTAGACCACTAGGGGGCGCCTTCTGCCCAAATATATCTGCGTCTCATTTCACGTTAAAGGGTGCCATGTGCGTTGGATATTTACGCTTTTGCAAAAGCGTCTTATATGGCGCTTTGGGATGAGAACGGGCTCACTAAGCGGCAACCTCCCTGTCTCTCTCTTGAAGCCAATACGGAAGTGAATTAAACTGCAATTTATCGAGTGGCCGCTTGAGGCAGGCTGCAGAAGCGAGTCAAATCTGTATCTCCCCCATGTTAAAATCCCCAACTTTACAGCAGAAAAAAACATGTTTACAGCCTGGAGCAAAAAGTGGCTTTGGTCTATTGAGCTCATTTTTCCCTTCATGACAACTGTGAGGGGGATGAATTTTTTTACAACTCATCTGTTTAAATTATATTTTAGCCTTAAATTTCTGCATAATTAAGGGCGTGGCCACTTGAGTGACAGGTGGATTCTTGCGGCCGCTTTCACTGCTAGTCGTTTGTCTGCTGTCTGTTAGCGTCACCCTCAGCTGTGTTTGTGCTTTTTCCGGGATTATGTCATACAATTTAATACATGTATTATACCTTCGCCTGTGCACACCGTTGAATGGGCTCTATGCACGGCGGTATTTCCGGTGAAGCATTAGGGATGCTCGATAACTTCCGCCGATCGTAGAGTCCAATGCAATACCGAGAATTTATATTGAATTTAATTATACTAAAGAAACGTTAGTCACAAAAACAGATAAAACAAACACCCCTCGTTGTGTTATGCTTCTTTTTAAAATTATATTAAATAAATATATATAATATTACATCTAAACGTATACGTTTCATTTCAAAGACTGGAGGACAGTAAATTTTGAAGACTCTGCCATAATCCCGTTTTCCTCGGTTTTCCTCCACTTTAATCTCCACAACCGGAAATGGACGAGCATCCTTGCGTCAAATGCGGAATATATGCGTGCATATAGCCCATTCCTTCGTGTTGAGTGTGGAGAGATCGACCAGATGTTTCCCTTGCATGCACTAATGTATGTCTGATAATTTCAGTGCTTTCTCTCCGTCCATGCAATAGATGCACACCCTTGAATGTGCGCGGATTTCTAGTTCATTATGAAGTAATGGTTTGACCCATCTGAGAAACTGAGAGGCGGCCAAAATCGGATTGTAAAATGGACTGAATTAAAGCTCTTTACGAACTTGACGTGAGATGCCGACTGACTTGTGTGCTTGCCTTGAATCACTGTCACATGCACAAGCTTAGAGCAATATTGTAAGTAATTAATACATTTTTAACTAGCAGAATAATAATGCATCACGATGCACATTGACTGCTTGTATGTTGTGAGAAATGTGTTTGATCTGTGTTAATGTATTTGTATACATGCTCTTAACTAATTGCCCCTTGTGAGATTAAAGTTGATAAAAAAAAGTAAAGTAAATAGTCTCACTTTTAGTTACGTCTTAACTATTATAATATTTCGAAGAGCAAAACATGAACTTTAACCATTGGCTTTACTTTTTCAATCAGCTGTCAATTCAGTGGCAGTAGCATAGCATTAGCACCTCAGCTCCACCCGCGTCCCGCCTCTTTGCCCATTTTAATTTATCCGGTAGTGACGAGAGGTGACGCACTGCCAAGATGGCGACGGCCGGCCCCGCCCACTTTAGTCTTCAAAAACGCTCTTCAGAAACCTACGGGTGACGTCACGGACACTACGTCCATATTTTTTACAGTCTATGAGCTGAGCTCACACAACCGACTGACCAACCGACTATCTCTATCGTACTGCTTACTAAGTATGTGATGTCATATACAAACCAGCGCGCGCCTCAGCCACCGTTACAAGCGCTGAATCAACTGAAGTGAATGTGAAACCCTAATGTGGTCAACTAGCCTACACTAAATAATAGCAACTCGAAAATAACTTTGGGGCCTTTTCTAAACTTTTAAATTCTCGACCTAGTTCCGTTGTTTAGCAACGGAAACAACAAGTTACCGTCTGTAACTTCAAGTGCCCAACCCCTATCACGACAAGACGTGAAATAATCACGTTGGTCCACTTTGGAAAACGTGTAGTCACGGTTTAACAAAACCATAAATAGGGCTATACTGCCCTCTTGTGTCAAATTATATTTTTATATTTATTTTTTTCAACAAATAAAACCAAACCTGTAATAAAAACCCATCCAATAAACCCTTGAACTTAACAGACTGCTCAGTTGATGAAGCGTTGGGCTTCAATCAAGAAGAGCTGAGTTCAAATCCCATTCTTTGCTTACATTAAATTGTTGTGATTATATCAAACAAAGTGGCCAAAACAACATTTCTCCAGCCGACAAGACGTGAAATAATCACTTGGTCCACTTTGGAAAATGTCACGGTTTCACTCCCTCAAACGTGAAACTTGCACTTAAACTGAAACTTAACATAGGCTATGGAGCGAAGTATGTGCCTAAACCTCACACACAAACAAAACGTGTTTTACTCACACCCAATGATTCACAAACAAACTCAGTGTGGTTTGTAAATACAAAACATCACTCACAAACTAATGCATATTGTTCTGCAAATAAAAAACGTACCTATCAAACAAATACAGTATGTTTTACATATACATAGAAACGTATTTCTTCAATGACCAAAATATCCTGCAAGTACAAACTAAAATCTTTAAAAGTACAAAACAAAATTCTACAAGTACAAAGCAAAATTCTACAAGTACAAAACAAAATTCTACAAGTACAAAGCAAAATTCTACAAGTACAAAGCAAAATTCTACAAGTACAAAACAGAATTCTACAACTACAAAACAGAATTCTACAAGTACGAAAAACTGTCACGTGACTTTTGGCACTATTTTTCCGCGTCCAGGCAGAATCAGATTTTCTCACAAATACAGTGGAACAACTTCCTCTTCTAGAACAGTAGATGGCGCTAAGATAAGGGATCAATTTGCTCGCCTTTGCCCATGGGAAAATGAGCGGTGAACAGGTGTGTTTCTGTCCAACTTTATCTATAATTAACCTTATTGAGGTTTTGGAAAATGTTTATTATATAGACAGAAATCCACATTAGCACTTAGTAGTAACGTACTCCACTCTAGGATAAGGGAATCTATAAGCTGAAAGCTGCCATCATGTTGCTTTTACTTTTTGTAAAAATGTTTCATTTACTGAATGACTCTATTTCTTTCGTTCTCCGTAAATTAATGAGAATTAATTTCATTTAATTGAAAGGGTCCCACTTATTCATTAATTTAGTTGGAATTCAGTCAGCGTAACTGTTAATGTAATAAAATAATGAATGAACAAAACAATATAGGCCTACAGTTGTTTCTTCCTTGTGATGTTGTCCAAATTATTATTTTGGACAGACAAATGAAACCCTCCTTTCAATTAAATTAAATGGTCTCATTAATGTATGGAGAACGAAAGTAATAGATTCGTTCAGTGAACATAATCACTAATTTAGTCATTTCACACGCGTCTTATGTAGAGATTATTAATATTATTTTTTAAAGCAACATATGACATAGATTTCAGCCTAGATTCCCCTAGAGAGAGTGAAGTGTTAATAGCGGTAATATGGATTTTTGTCAAGAAATAATTAACATTTTGCAAAAGAAAACCTCAATAAGGTTAATTATATAAAGTAATACAGAAACACACCGTTCACCGCTCACTTTCCTCAGCTGTAGTAGGCAGTGTTGGGAAAACGTATTTCGTTACAGAATAAATGCCCCAAAATGTCATTTGTAACGTATTCCATTACATTAGCTACTCAATCTGAGGGATTACATCCGCATTGAATTGCCTTTTAGAAGTGTAAGAATTGTGGCCATCTAATTCTGTTTACTAAACTGGGCTATTCTGGTGATGCGGTGGTGACGCGTGTAACATGTAGGGTGGCACTGCCAATAAAGCACCTTAAAGCTGTCACAAAGAACCGGCAAAAGATTATGAATAGGCTATGTAAAATATAGCAAGAAGATATTTTAATTGTTTATTAATAAACAAGTGTATCTTTGTCAGTGTGTCGGCTGAAAACATGAAGTTGACAATGCTGACTCGCGATCTTCGCCGTGAACGCGCCAGGATTAATAATCTAGCCTACAAGACGCGTGTGAAATGACTAAAGTAGTGATTATGTATACACTGAACGAATCGTACTTTCGTTTCGTTCTTAATAATGAAAACATTTCATTTAATTGAAAGGAGGGTTTCATTTGTCTGTCCAAAATAATAATGTGGACAATACATCACAGGGAAGAAACAACTGCTATATTGTTTGGTTTGTTCATTCATTATTTTATTACATTAACAGTTACGCTGACTGAATTCCAACAAAATTAATGAATAAGTGGGACCCTTTCAATTAAATGAAATGTTCTCATTAATTTATGGAGAACGAAAGAAATAGAGTCATTCAGTAAATGAAACATTTTTACAAAAAGTAAAAGCAACATGATGGCAGCTTTCAGCTTATAGATTCCCTTATCCTAGAGTGGAGTACGTTACTACTAAGTGCTAATGTGGATTTCTGTCTATATAATAAACATTTTCCAAAACCTCAATAAGGTTAATTATAGATAAAGTTGGACAGAAACACACCTGTTCACCGCTCATTTTCCCATGGGCAAAGGCGAGTAAATTGATCCCTTATCTTAGCGCCATCTACTGTTCTATAGAAGAGGAAGTTGTTCCACTGTATTTGTGAGAAAATCTGATTCTGCCTGGACGCGGAAAAATAGTGCCAAAAGTCACGTGACAGTTTTTCGTACTTGTAGAATTCTGTTTTGTACTTGTAGAATTCTGTTTTGTAGTTGTAGAATTTTGCTTTGTACTTGTAGAATTTTGCTTTGTACTTGTAGAATTTTGCTTTGTACTTGTAGAATTTTGTTTTGTACGTGTAGAATTTTGTTTTGTACTTTCAAAGATTTTAGTTTGTACTTGCAGGATATTTTGGTCATTGAAGAAATACGTTTCTATATATATTCAAAACATACTGTATTTGTTTGATAGGTACGTTTTTTATTTGCAGAACAATATGCATTAGTTTGTGAGTGATGTTTTGTATTTACAAACCACACTGAGTTTGTTTGTGAATCATTGGGTGTGAGTAAAACACGTTTTGTTTGTGTGTGAGGTTTAGGCACATACTTCGCTCCATCATTTAAACCGAGAAAAATTGAATTTTGTTTTATTTACGATCACTGAGCAATGTTCTATTATTTAAAATGCAAAAAAAAAAAAAAAAAAAAACATTTATTATTGTCAAGGTGAAAATGATTCATTTGCCTGGATCCACGCCGAAGAAAACATCTAAATGTCACATTTTTAATAAAGCAGCCTAAATATTCCACTTTGGAAATGTGTAGATGTCAGGTTTTCATTAAACCGAGAAAAATGGAATTTTGTTTTATTTACGATCACTGAGAAATGTTCTATTATTTAAAATGCAAATAATAATAATAATAATAATAATAATATTTTCAAGGTGAAAAAGATTCATTTGCCTGGATCCACGCCGAGGAAAACGTCTAAATGTCACATTTTTAATGAAGCAGCCTAATGAGTAAAATGTCTATTTTTCCGGCGTCCCCCAGCTCCTCGTTTAAGCAAAAGGTACGCTAAAACAACGTAGGGGAGCGCGGGGGACAACCTAACGCGGGGTTAAATGTAACACGGACCGTTTACACTGTTCGTCAGGATCAAGCCGGCCGTCTTTCCACTAGGCCTATTTTTCTCTTGCTGCCAGAAGACGGTCTCCCGCGAATTTGCGGAAAGTTTTGATTATATTTCGTGAAGATACTGGACAAAGAGTGTTTTGACACCATGAAAGTAATTTTTTTCATCATAGGTTTTTTTTCGGTTTCTGAGTTGGGTGTATACGTTTCCAAATCTAACTTTATATTGCCTTAATCACCGTCTTGTTGGCTCAAACATAGCACCGTTTTGAAACATGTCAGCAATTCCTAGCGACTGTTAGCTAGGTTTAAAATATGTAATACACAGCGGGGTTAATTCTAACAGAGTGGTACAACTAAGCCTCCAAGTGTACAATGATAATCAAATGAAAACGGAGCCACACAACTTTTCAGGTTTGAGTATAGGCCTACATTTAACTTTGTTAGACTTTCACAAACAATGTTGGGATTTAAAATGTTTAAAATTTAGTGTACTGTGAATGATAACTTGTTTATTTATTAAAAATATGGCCTGTTATTAATGCAATAAACCCTTTAAATTTTTATTTTAAGCTCATTTATCAGTACTGCTATTATTAATAATAATAATAATTGTACATCATGCAGCTGCCACACACAAATCTAATTTAATTGCAATTACAATATTTATAATTTTATTTATTATTATTTATTACAAAACTATGCAGCCCTTTTCTATGTCTCTATCCATGATATTGATAAATAATAGAAGGATGATTGGATGAGGGATATGTATGGATATCTGTCTATACAGATGCACAAACAATATCAAACTATACAAATAAAATAGTACTGAATTATGTGTGTTACACACAAGTGTTACAACTAACCCCTCTCTCTGTTACAATTAACCCCGCATATGGGGTAAGTTGTAACATTTGCACTTCTGTCACTTTCAGTGCAACTGTACGAAAATGGTAGGTCCTAGAAAAAAACTTTAAGTGTTCATTAGCAGAGATGTGTATGTTGCTTGTGTAAAAAAAGTATTAATCTAACCTAATTATTTTTTAATTAATTGAGCCAAAACCAGAAAGCGTTAGGTTGTGCCCCGCTCTCCCCTATTACATCGACGTTAAACCACGTTAACCGTGTTAACCATAACCTTTTAAATACTCGACCTAGTTCCGTTAGCAACGGGAAGAAACTCCTGTAACTTCAGTGCCCAACCCGTATCACGACAAGACATGACATAATCACGTTGGTCCATTTTGGAAAACGTGTAGATGTCACGGTTTAGTTTAAACTCAAAACCATAAATAGGGCTATACTGCCCTCTTGTGTCAAATTATATTTATTTTTCCGACAAATAAAACCAAACCCGCAGTAAAACCCCATTGCGTTAACACGCTCCAGTGGAGAGATATCCAGATGTTTAATTCGCCTCTGCCATAACGACCTATCGGTTTTCATTAAACCGAGAAAAATGGAATTTTGTTTTATTTACGATCACTGAGGAATGTTCTATTATTTAAAATGCAAAAAAAAAAAAAAAAAAAAAAAAACATTTATTATTTTTCAAGGTGAAAAGGATTCTTTTGCCTGGATCCACGCCGAAGAAAACGTCTAAATGTCACATTTTTCATGAAGCAGCCTAATGAGTAACACGTGTAGATGTCACGGTTTAGTTTAAACTCAAAACCATAAATCGGGCTATACTGCCCTCTTTTGTCAAATTATATTTCTATATTTATTTTTCCAACAAATAAAACCAAACCGTCAATAAAAATGCATTCAATACACCCTTGAACTCAACAGACTCAGTGGCTCAATTGATAGAGCGTTGGGCTCTAATCAAGAAGATCTGAGTTCAAATCCCATTCTTGCTTACGTTAAATTGTTGTGATTATATCAAACAAAGTGGCCAAAACAACATTTCTTCAACCCGGTATCACGACAAGACGTGAAATAATCACGTTGGTCCACTTTTGAAAACGTGTAGAAGTCACGGTTTAAACGCCCTCAAATGTGAAACTTACACTTAAACTGAAACTTACCATCACGACCTATAGGTTTTCATTAAACCGAGAAAAATGGAATTTTGTTTTATTGACGATCACTGAGAAATAGTCTATTATTTAAAATGCAAAAAACATTTTATTATTTTCAAGGTGAAAAGGATTCATTTGCCTGGATCCACGCCGAAGAAAACGTCTAAATGTCACATTTTTAATAAAGCAGCCTAAATATTCCACTTTGGAAAATGTGTAGATGTCAGGTTTCATTAAACCGAGAAAAATAAAATTTTGTTTTATTTACGATCACTGAGAAATGTTCTATTATTTAAAATAAAATAAAATAAATAAAAAAATAAAATTTTCAAGGTGAAAAGGATTAATTTGCCTGGATCCACGCCGAAGAAAACGTCTAAATGTCACGTTTTTAATGAAGCAGCCTAATGAGTAAAATGTCTATTTTTTTCGGCCTCCCCCAGCTCCTCGTTTAAGCAAAAGGTACGCTAAAACAACGTATTACATCGACGTTAAACCACGTTAACCGTGTTAACCATAACCTTTTAAATACTCGACCTAGTTCCCTTAGCAACGGGAAGAAACTCCTGTAACTTAAGTGCCCAACCCGTATCATAATCACGTTGGTCCATTTTGGAAAACGTGTAGATGTCACGGTTTAGTTTAAACTCAAAACCATAAATAGGGCTATACTGCCATCTTGTGTCAAATTATATTTCTATATTTATTTTCCCAACAAATTAAACCAAACCGTCAATAAAAATTCATTCAATACACCTTTGAACTCAACAGACTCCGTGGCTCAATTGATAAAGCACTGGGCTTTAATCAAGAAGATCTGAGTTCAAATCCCATTCCTGCTTACGTAAAATTGTTGTGATTATATCTAACAAAGTGGCCAAAACAACATTTCTTCAACCCGGTATCACGACAAGACGTGAAATAATCATGTTGGTCCACTTTGGAAAATGTGTAGATGTCACGGTTTAGTTTAAACTCAAAACCATAAATAGGGCAATACTGCCCTCTTGTGTCAAATTATATTTATTTTCCTAAAAATAAAACCAAACCCGCAATAAACCCATCCAATTCCAGTGGTGGAATGTAACGAAGTACAAATACTTTGTTACTTTACTTAAGTAAATTTTTCACGTATCTTTACTTTACTTAAGTAGAATAAATAGCGCATACTTTTTACTTTTACTTCGTTACGTTTTGCAGCAATTATTATACTTTCTACTCCACTACATTTCTACAACTTCGGTTACATTTTCATTACATTTTCTGATCAGTTTTTCCCCTGCCAAAACGTAATCTGACCGTCCGTCCATTGCACGTTTGTTCTCACCAGTGACGTTTGGTCGCCATAGAGCCTCCAATTTTGCTCTCAGGTGTAAGTCCATGGCCCTCTATCAGAATCCAGAGTTTCAAGAAGATTGGAGAAACTAATTTTTTAGCACAAAAAAAAAAAAAAAAACGACAGGGGTCGAAATTTTGATTTTCTCCAATCTTCTTGAAACTCTGGATTCTGATAGAGGGCCATGGGACTTAGACCTGAGTGCAAAAATGGAGGCTCTAGACCCTTCCAGAGCTGAGATATTGAGATACCACGTAGCATTTATGCCATTATAAATATCTCAATATCTCAGCTCTGGAAGGGTCTAGAGCCTCCATTTTTGCACTCAGTCTAAGTCCCATGGCCTTCTATCAGAATCCAGAGTTTCAAGAAGATTGGAGAAACGTATTTTTTCGCCACAAAAAAAAAGACAGGGGTAACATTGTCGTTTTTTTTTTTTGGGGTCGAAATTTTGAGTTTCTCCAATCTTCTTGAAACTCTGGATTCTGATAAGAGGGCCATGGTACTTAGACCTGAGTGCAAAAATGGAGGCTCTAGATCCTTCCAGAGTTGAGATATTTGAGAACCACGTAGCATTTATTGCCATTATAAATATCTCAATATCTCAGCTCTGGAAGGGTCTAGAGCCTCCATTTTTGTACTCAGGTCTAAATCCCATGGCCCTCTATCAGAATCTAGAGTTCAAGAAGATTGGAGAAACGTATTTTTTTCGCACAAAAAAAAAGACAGGGGTAACACTGTCGGCGTTTTTTTGGCTCTAAATTTTGAGTTTCTCCAATCTTCTTGAAACTCTGGATTCTGATAGAGGGGCATGG
>NW_024121188.1:1236355-1249990 GCF_016745375.1 Pimephales promelas
CAATGACCAAAATATCCTGCAAGTACAAACTAAAATCTTTAAAAGTACAAAACAAAATTCTACAAGTACAAAGCAAAATTCTACAAGTACAAAACAAAATTCTACAAGTACAAAGCAAAATTCTACAAGTACAAAGCAAAATTCTACAAGTACAAAACAGAATTCTACAACTACAAAAACAGAATTCTACAAGTACGAAAAACTGTCACGTGACTTTTGGCACTATTTTTCCGCGTCCAGGCAGAATCAGATTTTCTCACAAATACAGTGGAACAACTTCCTCTTCTAGAACAGTAGATGGCGCTAAGATAAGGGATCAATTTGCTCGCCTTTATGGGAAAATGAGCGGTGAACAGGTGTGTTTCTGTCCAACTTTATCTATAATTAACCTTATTGAGGTTTTGGAAAATGTTTATTATATAGACAGAAATCCACATTAGCACTTAGTAGTAACGTACTCCACTCTAGGATAAGGGAATCTATAAGCTGAAAGCTGCCATCATGTTGCTTTTACTTTTTGTAAAAATGTTTCATTTACTGAATGACTCTATTTCTTTCGTTCTCCGTAAATTAATGAGAATTAATTTCATTTAATTGAAAGGGTCCCACTTATTCATTAATTTAGTTGGAATTCAGTCAGCGTAACTGTTAATGTAATAAAATAATGAATGAACAAAACAATATAGGCCTACAGTTGTTTCTTCCTTGTGATGTTGTCCAAATTATTATTTTGGACAGACAAATGAAACCCTCCGTTCAATTAAATTAAATGGTCTCATTAATGTATGGAGAACGAAAGTAATAGATTCGTTCAGTGAACATAATCACTAATTTAGTCATTTCACACGCGTCTTATGTAGAGATTATTAATATTATTTTTAAAGCAACATATGACATAGATTTCAGCCTAGATTCCCCTAGAGAGAGTGAAGTGCTAATAGCGGTAATATGGATTTTTGTCAAGAAATAATTAACATTTTGCAAAAGAAAACCTCAATAAGGTTAATTATATAAAGTAATACAGAAACACACCGTTCACCGCTCACTTTCCTCAGCTGTAGTAGGCAGTGTTGGGAAAACGTATTTCGTTACAGAATAAATGCCCCAAAATGTCATTTGTAACGTATTCCATTACATTAGCTACTAAATCTGAGGGATTACATCCGCATTGAATTGCCTTTTAGAAGTGTAAGAATTGTGGCCATCTAATTCTGTTTACTAAACTGGGCTATTCTGGTGATGCGGTGGTGACGCGTGTAACATGTAGGGTGGCACTGCCAATAAAGCACCTTAAAGCTGTCACAAAGAACCGGCAAAAGATTATGAATAGGCTATGTAAAATATAGCAAGAAGATATTTTAATTGTTTATTAATAAACAAGTGTATCTTTGTCAGTGTGTCGGCTGAAAACATGAAGTTGACAATGCTGACTCGCGATCTTCGCCGTGAACGCGCCAGGATTAATAATCTAGCCTACAAGACGCGTGTGAAATGACTAAAGTAGTGATTATGTATACACTGAACGAATCGTACTTTCGTTTCGTTCTTAATAATGAAAACATTTCATTTAATTGAAAGGAGGGTTTCATTTGTCTGTCCAAAATAATAATGTGGACAATACATCACAGGGAAGAAACAACTGCTATATTGTTTGGTTTGTTCATTCATTATTTTATTACATTAACAGTTACGCTGACTGAATTCCAACAAAATTAATGAATAAGTGGGACCCTTTCAATTAAATGAAATGTTCTCATTAATTTATGGAGAACGAAAGAAATAGAGTCATTCAGTAAATGAAACATTTTTACAAAAAGTAAAAGCAACATGATGGCAGCTTTCAGCTTATAGATTCCCTTATCCTAGAGTGGAGTACGTTACTACTAAGTGCTAATGTGGATTTCTGTCTATATAATAAACATTTTCCAAAACCTCAATAAGGTTAATTATAGATAAAGTTGGACAGAAACACACCTGTTCACCGCTCATTTTCCCATGGGCAAAGGCGAGTAAATTGATCCCTTATCTTAGCGCCATCTACTGTTCTATAGAAGAGGAAGTTGTTCCACTGTATTTGTGAGAAAATCTGATTCTGCCTGGACGCGGAAAAATAGTGCCAAAAGTCACGTGACAGTTTTTCGTACTTGTAGAATTCTGTTTTGTACTTGTAGAATTCTGTTTTGTAGTTGTAGAATTTTGCTTTGTACTTGTAGAATTTTGCTTTGTACTTGTAGAATTTTGCTTTGTACTTGTAGAATTTTGTTTTGTACGTGTAGAATTTTGTTTTGTACTTTCAAAGATTTTAGTTTGTACTTGCAGGATATTTTGGTCATTGAAGAAATACGTTTCTATATATATTCAAAACATACTGTATTTGTTTGATAGGTACGTTTTTTATTTGCAGAACAATATGCATTAGTTTGTGAGTGATGTTTTGTATTTACAAACCACACTGAGTTTGTTTGTGAATCATTGGGTGTGAGTAAAACACGTTTTGTTTGTGTGTGAGGTTTAGGCACATACTTCGCTCCATCATTTAAACCGAGAAAAATTGAATTTTGTTTTATTTACGATCACTGAGCAATGTTCTATTATTTAAAATGCAAAAAAAAAAAAAAAAAAAAAAAAAACATTTATTATTGTCAAGGTGAAAATGATTCATTTGCCTGGATCCACGCCGAAGAAAACATCTAAATGTCACATTTTTAATAAAGCAGCCTAAATATTCCACTTTGGAAATGTGTAGATGTCAGGTTTTCATTAAACCGAGAAAAATGGAATTTTGTTTTATTTACGATCACTGAGAAATGTTCTATTATTTAAAATGCAAATAATAATAATAATAATAATAATAATATTTTCAAGGTGAAAAAGATTCATTTGCCTGGATCCACGCCGAGGAAAACGTCTAAATGTCACATTTTTAATGAAGCAGCCTAATGAGTAAAATGTCTATTTTTCCGGCGTCCCCCAGCTCCTCGTTTAAGCAAAAGGTACGCTAAAACAACGTAGGGGAGCGCGGGGGACAACCTAACGCGGGGTTAAATGTAACACGGACCGTTTACACTGTTCGTCAGGATCAAGCCGGCCGTCTTTCCACTAGGCCTATTTTTCTCTTGCTGCCAGAAGACGGTCTCCCGCGAATTTGCGGAAAGTTTTGATTATATTTCGTGAAGATACTGGACAAAGAGTGTTTTGACACCATGAAAGTAATTTTTTTCATCATAGGTTTTTTTCGGTTTCTGAGTTGGGTGTATACGTTTCCAAATCTAACTTTATATTGCCTTAATCACCGTCTTGTTGGCTCAAACATAGCACCGTTTTGAAACATGTCAGCAATTCCTAGCGACTGTTAGCTAGGTTTAAAATATGTAATACACAGCGGGGTTAATTCTAACAGAGTGGTACAACTAAGCCTCCAAGTGTACAATGATAATCAAATGAAAACGGAGCCACACAACTTTTCAGGTTTGAGTATACATTTAACTTTGTTAGACTTTCACAAACAATGTTGGGATTTAAAATGTTTAAAATTTAGTGTACTATGAATGATAACTTGTTTATTTATTAAAAATATGGCCTGTTATTAATGCAATAAACCCTTTAAATTTTTATTTTAAGCTCATTTATCAGTACTGTTATTATTAATAATAATAATAATTGTACATCATGCAGCTGCCACACACAAATCTAATTTAATTGCAATTACAATATTTATAATTTTATTTATTATTATTTATTACAAAACTATGCAGCCCTTTTCTATGTCTCTATCCATGATATTGATCCATAATAGAAGGATGATTGGATGAGGGATATGTATGGATATCTGTCTATACAGATGCACAAACAATATCAAACTATACAAATAAAATAGTACTGAATCATGTGTGTTACACACAAGTGTTACAACTAACCCCTCTCTCTGTTACAATTAATCCCGCATATGGGGTAAGTTGTAACATTTGCACTTCTGTCACTTTCAGTGCAACTGTACGAAAATGGTAGGTCCTAGAAAAAAACTTTAAGTGTTCATTAGCAGAGATGTGTATGTTGCTTGTGTAAAAAAAGTATTAATCTAACCTAATTATTTTTTAATTAATTGAGCCAAAACCAAAAAGCGTTAGGTTGTGCCCCGCTCTCCCCTATTACATCGACGTTAAACCACGTTAACCGTGTTAACCATAACCTTTTAAATACTCGACCTAGTTCCGTTAGCAACGGGAAGAAACTCCTGTAACTTCAGTGCCCAACCCGTATCACGACAAGACATGACATAATCACGTTGGTCCATTTTGGAAAACGTGTAGATGTCACGGTTTAGTTTAAACTCAAAACCATAAATAGGGCTATACTGCCCTCTTGTGTCAAATTATATTTATTTTTCCGACAAATAAAACCAAACCCGCAGTAAAACCCCATCCAATTCACCCTTGAACTCGGCAGATTCAGTGGCTCAGTTGATAAAGTGTTGGGCTTTAATCAAGAAGACCTGAGTTCAATTCCCATACTTGCTTACATTCAATTGTTGTGATTATATCAAACAAAGTGGCCAAAACAACATTTCTTCAACCCGGTATCACAAGACCTGAAATAATCACGTTGGTCCACTTTTGAAAACGTGTAGATGTCACGGTTTAAACCCCCTCAAACGTGAAACTTACACTTAAACTGAAACTTACCATCACGACCTATTGGTTTTCATTAAACCGAGAAAAATGGAATTTAGTTTTATTGACGATCACTGAGAATATGGTCTATTATTTAAAATGCAAAAAACATTTTATTATTTTCAAGGTGAAAAGGATTAATTTGCCTCGATCCACGGCGAAAAAAACGTCTAAATGTCACATTTTTAATGAAGCAGCCTAAATAGTCCACTTTGGAAAATGTGTAGATGTCACGGTTTAACCCCCTCAAACGTAAAACTTACACGTTTGCGTTAACACGCTCCAGTGGAGAGATATCCAGATGTTTAATTGACCTCTGCCATAACGACCTATCGGTTTTCATTAAACCGAGAAAAATGGAATTTTGTTTTATTTACGATCACTGAGGAATGTTCTATTATTTAAAATGCAAAAAAAAAAAAAAAAAAAAAAAAAACATTTATTATTTTCAAGGTGAAAAGGATTCTTTTGCCTGGATCCACGCCGAAGAAAACGTCTAAATGTCACATTTTTCATGAAGCAGCCTAATGAGTAACACGTGTAGATGTCACGGTTAGTTTAAACTCAAAACCATAAATCGGGCTATACTGCCCTCTTTTGTCAAATTATATTTCTATATTTATTTTTCCAACAAATAAAACCAAACCGTCAATAAAAATGCATTCAATACACCTTTGAACTCAACAGACTCAGTGGCTCAATTGATACAGCGTTGGGCTCTAATCAAGAAGATCTGAGTTCAAATCCCATTCTTGCTTACGTTAAATTGTTGTGATTATATCAAACAAAGTGGCCAAAACAACATTTCTTCAACCCGGTATCACGACAAGACGTGAAATAATCACGTTGGTCCACTTTTGAAAACGTGTAGAAGTCACGGTTTAAACGCCCTCAAATGTGAAACTTACACTTAAACTGAAACTTACCATCACGACCTATAGGTTTTCATTAAACCGAGAAAAATGGAATTTTGTTTTATTGACGATCACTGAGAAATAGTCTATTATTTAAAATGCAAAAAACATTTTATTATTTTCAAGGTGAAAAGGATTCATTTGCCTGGATCCACGCCGAAGAAAACGTCTAAATGTCACATTTTTAATAAAGCAGCCTAAATATTCCACTTTGGAAAATGTGTAGATGTCAGGTTTTCATTAAACCGAGAAAAAAAAATTTTGTTTTATTTACGATCACTGAGAAATGTTCTATTATTTAAAATAAAATAAAAATAAATAAAAAAATTAAAATTTTCAAGGTGAAAAGGATTAATTTGCCTGGATCCACGCCGAAGAAAACGTCTAAATGTCACGTTTTTAATGAAGCAGCCTAATGAGTAAAATGTCTATTTTTTCGGCCTCCCCCAGCTCCTCGTTTAAGCAAAAGGTACGCTAAAACAACGTATTACATCGACGTTAAACCACGTTAACCGTGTTAACCATAACCTTTTAAATACTCGACCTAGTTCCCTTAGCAACGGGAAGAAACTCCTGTAACTTAAGTGCCCAACCCGTATCATAATCACGTTGGTCCATTTTGGAAAACGTGTAGATGTCACGGTTTAGTTTAAACTCAAAACCATAAATAGGGCTATACTGCCATCTTGTGTCAAATTATATTTCTATATTTATTTTCCCAACAAATTAAACCAAACCGTCAATAAAAATTCATTCAATACACCTTTGAACTCAACAGACTCCGTGGCTCAATTGATAAAGCACTGGGCTTTAATCAAGAAGATCTGAGTTCAAATCCCATTCCTGCTTACGTAAAATTGTTGTGATTATATCTAACAAAGTGGCCAAAACAACATTTCTTCAACCCGGTATCACGACAAGACGTGAAATAATCATGTTGGTCCACTTTGGAAAATGTGTAGATGTCACGGTTTAGTTTAAACTCAAAACCATAAATAGGGCAATACTGCCCTCTTGTGTCAAATTATATTTATTTTTCCTAAAAATAAAACCAAACCCGCAATAAACCCCATCCAATTCCAGTGGTGGAATGTAACGAAGTACAAATACTTTGTTACTTTACTTAAGTAAATTTTTCACGTATCTTTACTTTACTTAAGTAGAATAAATAGCGCATACTTTTTACTTTTACTTCGTTACGTTTTGCAGCAATTATTATACTTTCTACTCCACTACATTTCTACAACTTCGGTTACATTTTCATTACATTTTCTGATCAGTTTTTCCCCTGCCAAAACGTAATCTGACCGTCCGTCCATTGCACGTTTGTCTCACCAGTGACGTTTGGTCGCCATAGAGCCTCCAATTTTGCTCTCAGGTGTAAGTCCCATGGCCCTCTATCAGAATCCAGAGTTTCAAGAAGATTGGAGAAACTAATTTTTTAGCACAAAAAAAAAAAAAAAAACGACAGGGGTCGAAATTTTGATTTTCTCCAATCTTCTTGAAACTCTGGATTCTGATAGAGGGCCATGGGACTTAGACCTGAGTGCAAAAATGGAGGCTCTAGACCCTTCCAGAGCTGAGATATTGAGATACCACGTAGCATTTATGCCATTATAAATATCTCAATATCTCAGCTCTGGAAGGGTCTAGAGCCTCCATTTTTGCACTCAGGTCTAAGTCCCATGGCCTTCTATCAGAATCCAGAGTTTCAAGAAGATTGGAGAAACGTATTTTTTCGCACAAAAAAAAAGACAGGGGTAACATTGTCGTTTTTTTTTTTTTTTGGGGTCGAAATTTTGAGTTTCTCCAATCTTCTTGAAACTCTGGATTCTGATAAGAGGGCCATGGTACTTAGACCTGAGTGCAAAAATGGAGGCTCTAGATCCTTCCAGAGTTGAGATATTGAGATACCACGTAGCATTTATGCCATTATAAATATCTCAATATCTCAGCTCTGGAAGGGTCTAGAGCCTCCATTTTTGTACTCAGGTCTAAATCCCATGGCCCTCTATCAGAATCTAGAGTTTCAAGAAGATTGGAGAAACGTATTTTTTTCGCACAAAAAAAAGACAGGGGTAACACTGTCGGTTTTTTTTGGCTCTAAATTTTGAGTTTCTCCAATCTTCTTGAAACTCTGGATTCTGATAGAGGGGCATGGCCTTTCAGACCAGAGTGCAAAAATTGGAGGATTCTAGAAACTTCCAGAAAAAAAAAAAATTGAGAATACCACTGTCGTTTTTTTTCCAATTTTTAAATTTCGATATCTCAGCTCTGGAAGGGTCTAGAGCCTCCATTTTTGCACTCAGGTGTAAGTCTCATGGCCCTCTATCAGAATCCAGAGTTTTGAGAAGATTGGAGAAACTTAATTTTTCGCCCAAAAAAAAAAAAACGTAAGGGGTACCACTGTCGTTTTTTTTTCGGGCCGAATTTTTGAGTTTCGATATCTCAGCTCTGGAAGGGGCTAGAGCCTCCATTTTTGCACTCAGGTTAAGTCTCATGGCCCTCTATCAGAATCCAGAGTTTTGAGAAGATTGGAGAAACTTAATTTTTCGCCCAAAAAAAAAAAACGAAAGGGGTACCACTGTCGTTTTTTTTTTCGGGTCAAATTTTGAGTTTCGATATCTCAGCTCTGGAAGGGGCTAGAGCCTCCATTTTTGCACTCAGGTGTAAGTCTCATGGCCCTCTATCAGAATCCAGAGTTTTGAGAAGATTGGAGAAACTTAATTTTTCGCCCAAAAAAAAAACGTAAGGGGTACCACTGTCGTTTTTTTTTCGGGTCAAATTTTGAGTTTCGATATCTCAGCTCTGGAAGGGTCTAGAGCCTCCATTTTTGCACTCAGGTGTAAGTCTCATGGCCCTCTATCAGAATCCAGAGTTTTGAGAAGATTGGAGAAACTTAATTTTTCGCCCGAAAAAAAAAACAAAGGGGTACCACTGTCGGTTTTTTTTTCGGGTCAAATTTTGAGTTTCGATATCTCAGCTCTGAAAGGGGCTAGAGCCTCCATTTTTGCACTCAGGTGTAAGTCTCATGGCCCTCTATCAGAATCCAGAGTTTTGAGAAGATTGGAGAAACTTAATTTTTCGCCCAAAAAAAAAAAACGAAAGGGGTACCACTGTCGTTTTTTTTTTCGGGTCGAATTTTGAGTTTCGATATCTCAGCTCTGGAAGGGTCTAGAGCCTCCATTTTTGCACTCAGGTCTAAGTCTCATGGCCCTCTATCAGAATCCAGAGTTTTGAGAAGATTGGAGAAACTTAATTTTTCGCCCAAAAAAAAAAAACGTAAGGGGTACCACTGTCGTTTTTTTTTCGGGTCGAATTTTTGAGTTTCGATATCTCAGCTCTGGAAGGGTCTAGAGCCTCCATTTTTGCACTCAGGTCTAAGTCTCATGGCCCTCTATCAGAATCCAGAGTTTTGAGAAGATTGGAGAAACTTAATTTTTCGCCCAAAAAAAAAAACGTAAGGGGTACCACTGTCGTTTTTTTTTTCGGGCCGAATTTTTGAGTTTCGATATCTCAGCTCTGGAAGGGGCTAGAGCCTCCATTTTTGCACTCAGGTCTAAGTCTCATGGCCCTCTATCAGAATCCAGAGTTTTGAGAAGATTGGAGAAACTTAATTTTTCGCCCAAAAAAAAACGTAAGGGGTACCACTGTCGTTTTTTTTTCGGGCCGAATTTTGAGTTTCGATATCTCAGCTCTGGAAGGGTCTAGAGCCTCCATTTTTGCACTCAGGTCTAAGTCTCATGGCCCTCTATCAGAATCCAGAGTTTTGAGAAGATTGGAGAAACTTAATTTTTTCGCAAAAAAAAAAAACGTAAGGGGTACCACTGTCGTTTTTTTTTTCGGGCCGAATTTTGAGTTTCGATATCTCAGCTCTGGAAGGGCTAGAGCCTCCATTTTTGCACTCAGGTCTAAGTCTCATGGCCCTCTATCAGAATCCAGAGTTTTGAGAAGATTGGAGAAACTTAATTTTTCGCGCCAAAAAAAAAAAACGTAAGGGGTACCACTGTCGTTTTTTTTTTCGGGCCGAATTTTTGAGTTTCGATATCTCAGCTCTGGAAGGGGCTAGAGCCTCCATTTTTGCACTCAGGTCTAAGTCTCATGGCCCTCTATCAGAATTTGGGAAGATTGGAGAAACTTAATTTTTCGCCCAAAAAAAAAAACGTAAGGGGTACCACTGTCGTTTTTTTTTTCGGGCCGAATTTTTGAGTTTCGATATCTCAGCTCTGGAAGGGGCTAGAGCCTCCATTTTTGCACTCAGGTCTAAGTCTCATGGCCCTCTATCAGAATTGGGAAGATTGGAGAAACTTAATTTTTCGCCCAAAAAAAAAAAACGTAAGGGGTACCACTGTCGTTTTTTTTTTCGGGCCGAATTTTTGAGTTTCGATATCTCAGCTCTGGAAGGGGCTAGAGCCTCCATTTTTGCACTCAGGTCTAAGTCTCATGGCCCTCTATCAGAATTTGGGAAGATTGGAGAAACTTAATTTTTCGCCCAAAAAAAAAAACGTAAGGGGTACCACTGTCGTTTTTTTTTTCGGGCCGAATTTTTGAGTTTCGATATCTCAGCTCTGGAAGGGGCTAGAGCCTCCATTTTTGCACTCAGGTCTAAGTCTCATGGCCCTCTATCAGAATTTGGGAAGATTGGAGAAACTTAATTTTTCGCCCCAAAAAAAAAACGTAAGGGGTACCACTGTCGTTTTTTTTTTCGGGCCGAATTTTTGAGTTTCGATATCTCAGCTCTGGAAGGGGCTAGAGCCTCCATTTTTGCACTCAGGTCTAAGTCTCATGGCCCTCTATCAGAATTTGGGAAGATTGGAGAAACTTAATTTTTCGCCCAAAAAAAAAAAACGTAAGGGGTACCACTGTCGTTTTTTTTTTCGGGCCGAATTTTTGAGTTTCGATATCTCAGCTCTGGAAGGGGCTAGAGCCTCCATTTTTGCACTCAGGTCTAAGTCTCATGGCCCTCTATCAGAATCCAGAGTTTTGGGAAGATTGGAGAAACTTAATTTTTCGCCCCAAAAAAAAAACGTAAGGGGTACCACTGTCGTTTTTTTTTCGGGCCGAATTTTTGAGTTTCGATATCTCAGCTCTGGAAGGGGCTAGAGCCTCCATTTTTGCACTCAGGTCTAAGTCTCATGGCCCTCTATCAGAATTTGGGAAGATTGGAGAAACTTAATTTTTCGCCCCAAAAAAAAAAACGTAAGGGGTACCACTGTCGTTTTTTTTTTCGGGCCGAATTTTTGAGTTTCGATATCTCAGCTCTGGAAGGGGCTAGAGCCTCCATTTTTGCACTCAGGTCTAAGTCTCATGGCCCTCTATCAGAATTTGGGAAGATTGGAGAAACTTAATTTTTCGCCCAAAAAAAAACGTAAGGGGTACCACTGTCGTTTTTTTTTCGGGCCGAATTTTTGAGTTTCGATATCTCAGCTCTGGAAGGGGCTAGAGCCTCCATTTTTGCACTCAGGTCTAAGTCTCATGGCCCTCTATCAGAATTTGGGAAGATTGGAGAAACTTAATTTTTCGCCCAAAAAAAAAACGTAAGGGGTACCACTGTCGTTTTTTTTTCGGGCCGAATTTTTGAGTTTCGATATCTCAGCTCTGGAAGGGGCTAGAGCCTCCATTTTTGCACTCAGGTCTAAGTCTCATGGCCCTCTATCAGAATTTGGGAAGATTGGAGAAACTTAATTTTTCGCCCAAAAAAAAAAACGTAAGGGGTACCACTGTCGTTTTTTTTTCGGGCCGAATTTTTGAGTTTCGATATCTCAGCTCTGGAAGGGGCTAGAGCCTCCATTTTTGCACTCAGGTCTAAGTCTCATGGCCCTCTATCAGAATTTGGGAAGATTGGAGAAACTTAATTTTTCGCCCAAAAAAAAAACGTAAGGGGTACCACTGTCGTTTTTTTTTTCGGGCCGAATTTTTGAGTTTCGATATCTCAGCTCTGGAAGGGGCTAGAGCCTCCATTTTTGCACTCAGGTCTAAGTCTCATGGCCCTCTATCAGAATTTGGGAAGATTGGAGAAACTTAATTTTTCGCCCAAAAAAAAAAAACGTAAGGGGTACCACTGTCGTTTTTTTTTCGGGCCGAATTTTTGAGTTTCGATATCTCAGCTCTGGAAGGGGCTAGAGCCTCCATTTTTGCACTCAGGTCTAAGTCTCATGGCCCTCTATCAGAATCCAGAGTTGGGAAGATTGGAGAAACTTAATTTTTCGCCCAAAAAAAAAAAAGGGGTACCACTGTCGTTTTTTTTTCGGGCCGAATTTTTGAGTTTCGATATCTCAGCTCTGGAAGGGGCTAGAGCCTCCATTTTTGCACTCAGGTCTAAGTCTCATGGCCCTCTATCAGAATCCAGAGTTTTGGGAAGATTGGAGAAACTTAATTTTTCGCCCAAAAAAAAAAACGTAAGGGGTACCACTGTCGTTTTTTTTTTCGGGCCGAATTTTTGAGTTTCGATATCTCAGCTCTGGAAGGGGCTAGAGCCTCCATTTTTGCACTCAGGTCTAAGTCTCATGGCCCTCTATCAGAATTTGGGAAGATTGGAGAAACTTAATTTTTCGCCCCAAAAAAAAAAACGTAAGGGGTACCACTGTCGTTTTTTTTTTTCGGGCCGAATTTTTGAGTTTCGATATCTCAGCTCTGGAAGGGGCTAGAGCCTCCATTTTTGCACTCAGGTCTAAGTCTCATGGCCCTCTATCAGAATTTGGGAAGATTGGAGAAACTTAATTTTTCGCCCAAAAAAAAAACGTAAGGGGTACCACTGTCGTTTTTTTTTTCGGGCCGAATTTTTGAGTTTCGATATCTCAGCTCTGGAAGGGGCTAGAGCCTCCATTTTTGCACTCAGGTCTAAGTCTCATGGCCCTCTATCAGAATTTGGGAAGATTGGAGAAACTTAATTTTTCGCCCAAAAAAAAACGTAAGGGGTACCACTGTCGTTTTTTTTTTCGGGCCGAATTTTTGAGTTTCGATATCTCAGCTCTGGAAGGGGCTAGAGCCTCCATTTTTGCACTCAGGTCTAAGTCTCATGGCCCTCTATCAGAATTTGGGAAGATTGGAGAAACTTAATTTTTCGCCCAAAAAAAAAAACGTAAGGGGTACCACTGTCGTTTTTTTTTTCGGGCCGAATTTTTGAGTTTCGATATCTCAGCTCTGGAAGGGCTAGAGCCTCCATTTTTGCACTCAGGTCTAAGTCTCATGGCCCTCTATCAGAATTTGGGAAGATTGGAGAAACTTAATTTTTCGCCCAAAAAAAAAAAACGTAAGGGGTACCACTGTCGTTTTTTTTTCGGGCCGAATTTTTGAGTTTCGATATCTCAGCTCTGGAAGGGGCTAGAGCCTCCATTTTTGCACTCAGGTCTAAGTCTCATGGCCCTCTATCAGAATCCAGAGTTTGGGAAGATTGGAGAAACTTAATTTTTCGCCCAAAAAAAAAAACGTAAGGGGTACCACTGTCGTTTTTTTTTTCGGGCCGAATTTTTGAGTTTCGATATCTCAGCTCTGGAAGGGGCTAGAGCCTCCATTTTTGCACTCAGGTCTAAGTCTCATGGCCCTCTATCAGAATCCAGAGTTTGGGAAGATTGGAGAAACTTAATTTTTCGCCCAAAAAAAAAAACGTAAGGGGTACCACTGTCGTTTTTTTTTTGGGCCGAATTTTTGAGTTTCGATATCTCAGCTCTGGAAGGGGCTAGAGCCTCCATTTTTGCACTCAGGTCTAAGTCTCATGGCCCTCTATCAGAATTTGGAAGATTGGAGAAACTTAATTTTTCGCCCAAAAAAAAAACGTAAGGGGTACCACTGTCGTTTTTTTTTTCGGGCCGAATTTTTGAGTTTCGATATCTCAGCTCTGGAAGGGCTAGAGCCTCCATTTTTGCACTCAGGTCTAAGTCTCATGGCCTCTATCAGAATCCAGAGTTGGAAGATTGGAGAAACTTAATTTTTCGCCCAAAAAAAAAAAACGTAAGGGTACCACTGTCGTTTTTTTTTTCGGGCCGAATTTTTGAGTTTCGATATCTCAGCTCTGGAAGGGGCTAGAGCCTCCATTTTTGCACTCAGGGTCC
>NW_024121188.1:1250490-1380081 GCF_016745375.1 Pimephales promelas
GTTTCTCCAATCTTCTTCAAACTCTGGATTCTGATAGAGGCCATGAGACTTACACCTGAGTGCAAAAATGGAGGCTCTAGACCCTTCCAGAGCTGAGATATCGAAACAAAAATTCGACCCGAAAAAAAACGACAGTGGTACCCCTTACGTTTTTTTTTTCGGGCGAAAATTAAGTTTCTCCAATCTTCTCAAAACTCTGGATTCTGATAGAGGGCCATGAGACTTAACCTGAGTGCAAAAATGGAGGCTCTAGACCCTTCCAGAGCTGAGATATCGAAACTCAAAAATTCGACCCGAAAAAAAAAACGACAGTGGTACCCCTTACGTTTTTTTTTTTTGGGCGAAAAATTAAGTTTCTCCAATCTTCTCAAACTCTGGATTCTGATTAGAGGCCATGAGACTTACACCTGAGTGCAAAAAATGGAGGCTCTAGACCCTTCCAGAGCTGAGATATCGAAAACTCAAAAATTCGACCCGAAAAAAAAAACGACAGTGGTACCCCTTACGTTTTTTTTCGTGCGAAAAATTAAGTTTCTCCATCTTCTCAAAACTCTGGATTCTGATAGAGGGCCATGAGACTTACACCTGAGTGCAAAAATGGAGGCTCTAGACCCTTCCAGAGCTGAGATATCGAAACTCAAAAATTCGACCAGAAAAAAAACGACAGTGGTACCCCTTTCGTTTTTTTTTTTCGGGCGAAAAATTAAAGTTCTCCAATCTTCTCAAAACTCTGGATTCTGATAGAGGGCATGAGACTTACACCTGAGTGCAAAAATGGAGGCTCTAGACCCTTCCAGAGCTGAGATATCGAAACTCAAAATTCGACCGAAAAAAAAAAACGACAGTGGTACCCTTTACGTTTTTTTTTTTTCGCCGAAAAAAATTAAGTTTCTCCAATCTTCTCAAAACTCTGGATTCTGATAGAGGCCATGAGACTTACACCTGAGTGCAAAAATGGAGGCTCTAGACCCTTCCAGAGCTGAGATATCGAAAACTCAAAATTGACCCGAAAAAAAAACGACAGTGGTACCCCTTTGTTTTTTTTTCGGCGAAAAATTAAGTTTCTCCAATCTTCTCAAAACTCTGGATTCTGATAGAGGGCCATGAGACCTACACCTGAGTGCAAAAATGGAGGCTCTAGACCCTTCCAGAGCTGAGATATCGAAACTCAAAATTTGACCCGAAAAAAAAAACGACAGTGGTACCCTTTTCGTTTTTTTTTTTTCGGGCGAAAAATTAAGTTTCTCCAATCTTCTCAAAACTCTGGATTCTGATAGAGGCCATGAGACTTACACCTGAGTGCCAAAAATGGAGGCTCTAGACCCTTCCAGAGCTGAGATATAGAAACTCAAAATTGACCGAAAAAAAACGACAAGTGGTACCCCTTTTTTTTTTTTTCGGGCGAAAAATTAAGTTTCTCCAATCTTCTCAAAACTCTGGATTCTGATAGAGGGCCATGAGACTTACACCTGAGTGCAAAAATGGAGGCTCTAGACCCTTCCAGAGCTGAGATATCGAAACTCAAAATTTGACCCGAAAAAAAAAACGACAGTGGTACCACTTTCGTTTTTTTTTTTCGGGCGAAAAATTACGTTTCTCCAATCTTCTCAAAACTATGGATTCTAATAGAGGGCCATGAGACTTACACTTGAGTGCAAAAATGGAGGCTCTAGACCTCTAAGTACCATGGCCCTCTTATCAGAATCCAGAGTTTCAAGAAGATTGGAGAAACTCAAAATTTCGACCCAAAAAAAAAAAAAAACGACAATGTTACCCCTGTCTTTTTTTTTGTGCGAAAAAATACGTTTCTCCAATCTTCTTGAAACTCTGGATTCTGATAGAAGGCCATGGGACTTAGACCTGAGTGCAAAAATGGAGGCTCTAGACCCTTCCAGAGCTGAGATATTGAGATATTTATAATGGCATAAATGCTACGTGGTATCTCAATATCTCAGCTCTGGAAGGGTCTAGAGCCTCCATTTTTGCACTCAGGTCTAAGTCCCATGGCCCTCTATCAGAATCCAGAGTTTCAAGAAGATTGGAGAAACTCAAAATTTCGACCCCTGTCGTTTTTTTTTTTTTGTGCTAAAAAATTAGTTTCTCCAATCTTCTTGAAACTCTGGATTCTGATAGAGGGCCATGGGACTTACACCTGAGAGCAAAATTGGAGGCTCTATGGCGACCAAACGTCACTGGTGAGACAAACGTGCAATGGACGGACGGTCAGATTACGTTTTGGCAGGGGAAAAACTGATCAGAAAATGTAATGAAAATGTAACCGAAGTTGTAGAAATGTAGTGGAGTAGAAAGTATAATAATTGCTGCAAAACGTAACGAAGTAAAAGTAAAAAGTATGCGCTATTTATTCTACTTAAGTAAAGTAAAGATACGTGAAAAATTTACTTAAGTAAAGTAACAAAGTATTTGTACTTCGTTACATTCCACCACTGGAATTGGATGGGGTTTATTGCGGGTTTGGTTTTATTTTTAGGAAAAATAAATATAATTTGACACAAGAGGGCAGTATTGCCCTATTTATGGTTTTGAGTTTAAACTAAACCGTGACATCTACACATTTTCCAAAGTGGACCAACATGATTATTTCACGTCTTGTCGTGATACCGGGTTGAAGAAATGTTGTTTTGGCCACTTTGTTAGATATAATCACAACATGTTGTTTTGGCCACTTTGTTAGATATAATCACAACAATTTTACGTAAGCAGGAATGGGATTTGAACTCAGATCTTCTTGATTAAAGCCCAGTGCTTTATCAATTGAGCCACGGAGTCTGTTGAGTTCAAAGGTGTATTGAATGAATTTTTATTGACGGTTTGGTTTAATTTGTTGGGAAAATAAATATAGAAATATAATTTGACACAAGATGGCAGTATAGCCCTATTTATGGTTTTGAGTTTAAACTAAACCGTGACATCTACACGTTTTCCAAAATGGACCAACGTGATTATGATACGGGTTGGGCACTTAAGTTACAGGAGTTTCTTCCCGTTGCTAAGGGAACTAGGTCGAGTATTTAAAAGGTTATGGTTAACACGGTTAACGTGGTTTAACGTCGATGTAATACGTTGTTTTAGCGTACCTTTTGCTTAAACGAGGAGCTGGGGGAGGCCGAAAAAAATAGACATTTTACTCATTAGGCTGCTTCATTAAAAACGTGACATTTAGACGTTTTCTTCGGCGTGGATCCAGGCAAATTAATCCTTTTCACCTTGAAAATTTTAATTTTTTTATTTATTTTTATTTTATTTTAAATAATAGAACATTTCTCAGTGATCGTAAATAAAACAAAATTTTATTTTTCTCGGTTTAATGAAAACCTGACATCTACACATTTTCCAAAGTGGAATATTTAGGCTGCTTTATTAAAAATGTGACATTTAGACGTTTTCTTCGGCGTGGATCCAGGCAAATGAATCCTTTTCACCTTGAAAATAATAAAATGTTTTTTGCATTTTAAATAATAGACTATTTCTCAGTGATCGTCAATAAAACAAAATTCCATTTTTCTCGGTTTAATGAAAACCTATAGGTCGTGATGGTAAGTTTCAGTTTAAGTGTAAGTTTCACATTTGAGGGCGTTTAAACCGTGACTTCTACACGTTTTCAAAAGTGGACCAACGTGATTATTTCACGTCTTGTCGTGATACCGGGTTGAAGAAATGTTGTTTTGGCCACTTTGTTTGATATAATCACAACAATTTAACGTAAGCAAGAATGGGATTTGAACTCAGATCTTCTTGATTAGAGCCCAACGCTGTATCAATTGAGCCACTGAGTCTGTTGAGTTCAAAGGTGTATTGAATGCATTTTTATTGACGGTTTGGTTTTATTTGTTGGAAAAATAAATATAGAAATATAATTTGACAAAAGAGGGCAGTATAGCCCGATTTATGGTTTTGAGTTTAAACTAAACCGTGACATCTACACGTGTTACTCATTAGGCTGCTTCATGAAAAATGTGACATTTAGACGTTTTCTTCGGCGTGGATCCAGGCAAAAGAATCCTTTTCACCTTGAAAATAATAAATGTTTTTTTTTTTTTTTTTTTTTTTTTTTGCATTTTAAATAATAGAACATTCCTCAGTGATCGTAAATAAAACAAAATTCCATTTTTCTCGGTTTAATGAAAACCGATAGGTCGTTATGGCAGAGGTCAATTAAACATCTGGATATCTCTCCACTGGAGCGTGTTAACGCAAACGTGTAAGTTTTACGTTTGAGGGGGTTAAACCGTGACATCTACACATTTTCCAAAGTGGACTATTTAGGCTGCTTCATTAAAAATGTGACATTTAGACGTTTTTTTCGCCGTGGATCGAGGCAAATTAATCCTTTTCACCTTGAAAATAATAAAATGTTTTTTGCATTTTAAATAATAGACCATATTCTCAGTGATCGTCAATAAAACTAAATTCCATTTTTCTCGGTTTAATGAAAACCAATAGGTCGTGATGGTAAGTTTCAGTTTAAGTGTAAGTTTCACGTTTGAGGGGGTTTAAACCGTGACATCTACACGTTTTCAAAAGTGGACCAACGTGATTATTTCAGGTCTTGTGATACCGGGTTGAAGAAATGTTGTTTTGGCCACTTTGTTTGATATAATCACAACAATTGAATGTAAGCAAGTATGGGAATTGAACTCAGGTCTTCTTGATTAAAGCCCAACACTTTATCAACTGAGCCACTGAATCTGCCGAGTTCAAGGGTGAATTGGATGGGGTTTTACTGCGGGTTTGGTTTTATTTGTCGGAAAAATAAATATAATTTGACACAAGAGGGCAGTATAGCCCTATTTATGGTTTTGAGTTTAAACTAAACCGTGACATCTACACGTTTTCCAAAATGGACCAACGTGATTATGTCATGTCTTGTCGTGATACGGGTTGGGCACTGAAGTTACAGGAGTTTCTTCCCGTTGCTAACGGAACTAGGTCGAGTATTTAAAAGGTTATGGTTAACACGGTTAACGTGGTTTAACGTCGATGTAATAGGGGAGAGCGGGGCACAACCTAACGCTTTTTGGTTTTGGCTCAATTAATTAAAAAATAATTAGGTTAGATTAATACTTTTTTTACACAAGCAACATACACATCTCTGCTAATGAACACTTAAAGTTTTTTTCTAGGACCTACCATTTTCGTACAGTTGCACTGAAAGTGACAGAAGTGCAAATGTTACAACTTACCCCATATGCGGGATTAATTGTAACAGAGAGAGGGGTTAGTTGTAACACTTGTGTGTAACACACATGATTCAGTACTATTTTATTTGTATAGTTTGATATTGTTTGTGCATCTGTATAGACAGATATCCATACATATCCCTCATCCAATCATCCTTCTATTATGGATCAATATCATGGATAGAGACATAGAAAAGGGCTGCATAGTTTTGTAATAAATAATAATAAATAAAATTATAAATATTGTAATTGCAATTAAATTAGATTTGTGTGTGGCAGCTGCATGATGTACAATTATTATTATTATTAATAATAACAGTACTGATAAATGAGCTTAAAATAAAAATTTAAAGGTTTATTGCATTAATAACAGGCCATATTTTTAATAAATAAACAAGTTATCATTCATAGTACACTAAATTTTAAACATTTTAAATCCCAACATTGTTTGTGAAAGTCTAACAAAGTTAAATGTATACTCAAACCTGAAAAGTTGTGTGGCTCCGTTTTCATTTGATTATCATTGTACACTTGGAGGCTTAGTTGTACCACTCTGTTAGAATTAACCCCGCTGTGTATTACATATTTTAAACCTAGCTAACAGTCGCTAGGAATTGCTGACATGTTTCAAAACGGTGCTATGTTTGAGCCAACAAGACGGTGATTAAGGCAATATAAAGTTAGATTTGGAAACGTATACACCCAACTCAGAAACCGAAAAAAAACCTATGATGAAAAAAATTACTTTCATGGTGTCAAAACACTCTTTGTCCAGTATCTTCACGAAATATAATCAAAACTTTCCGCAAATTCGCGGGAGACCGTCTTCTGGCAGCAAGAGAAAAATAGGCCTAGTGGAAAGACGGCCGGCTTGATCCTGACGAACAGTGTAAACGGTCCGTGTTACATTAAACCCCGCGTTAGGTTGTCCCCCGCGCTCCCCTACGTTGTTTTAGCGTACCTTTTGCTTAAACGAGGAGCTGGGGGACGCCGGAAAAATAGACATTTTACTCATTAGGCTGCTTCATTAAAAATGTGACATTTAGACGTTTTCCTCGGCGTGGATCCAGGCAAATAAATCTTTTTCACCTTGAAAATATTATTATTATTATTATTATTATTATTATTATTATTATTATTATTATTTGCATTTTAAATAATAGAACATTTCTCAGTGATCGTAAATAAAACAAAATTCCATTTTTCTCGGTTTAATGAAAACCTGACATCTACACATTTCCAAAGTGGAATATTTAGGCTGCTTTATTAAAAAATGTGACATTTAGATGTTTTCTTCGGCGTGGATCCAGGCAAATTAATCATTTTCACCTTGACAATAATAAATGTTTTTTTTTTTTTTTTTTTTTTTTTTTGCATTTTAAATAATAGAACATTGCTCAGTGATCGTAAATAAAACAAAATTCAATTTTTCTCGGTTTAACTTCGCTCCATAGGTTAGGCTATCATGCGTTCATATGCGCGTGCACGAAATGAAACGCGCATTTTTTCAAGCAGAAATATATGTGGACATACTGTACATTACAATATATGGGCGGGAAATGATGGCACTCCTCTCATCAAAGTACACATTATACGTATACTTTTAAAACAAGAAACTGATCTAGTCTCAGTCAATGAATGTGTAGTTAAACATTCTAAACAGCAGCAGCACTAATTATGCAAGATGGAAAGCAATATTGACAATTTGACTATTGATATATAGGCTATTGAATTTAAAATGTTGATTAGCTGGACATACTGGTCAATATGGATGCACATCCCTCAGTAAATAATAACCATAAATCAAGAATTGCTTCAACATGAATAAAAAAAAAAAAAAAACTTTAACATGCCATGGCAAGCCATTTTAGCTTTTATTCTTTCACAGTTTATGTATTTTTGATATCAAGAATTCAATTTCTTTTTTTTTTTACTATTTGCAATGTGAATTCTTGATTATTTTTTACTAGTAAGGCCCCTTAGTTACATTTTTATCTACCAATGTCTATTTTTGATATCAGGAATTACATGTTCACTTGTACAAAAGTTAATTCTTGATATCAATGAGCTCACGTCACGGCGTCACGGGTCAGGTAGAGGGTCCCTTAGCAGAATTTTGCTTAGGGCCCCAGGGAGGTCAGGATCGGCACTGGCTATACTACGCACATGGCACCCGTTATCATCAATATAACACGCGCTGTGAGGGCTAAGTTTAGGTGTGGGGTAGGGTGTGCGTGTCATATTCACGCTAAAGGATTTATAACGTCTTGGGTTCGCGTGTTATATTAACGATAAAGGGTGCCATGTGCGTAGTATAGCGACGTTTTTGCATATAGCGTTCTATATGACGTTAAAGGATGAGAACGGGCTGGAGAGTCTGAGAAGAGAGACTAGAAGCATCATTCCCAATAAGTTAGCATCCTAAGCAGCTAGACATATTAACAGTATTCCACACAGTCAGGGTGAAAATGTTCGGCCTGAACTGTGTAACAGTTTGGGTCTTACTTCTGCCCATGGAGTAATTTTATTGATCAGCGAGCAGTGACTTGTTTACTGCAGAATTCACTGGAACAGTCGAATTCTCTGGAACTGAATGAGCGAAAAGCTTTGGAAGTCTGGCCGCGGCGAGACTTGAACTTGCTACGGAAGGAAGTGCTTCATAGCCTGTGATGTCTTCTGCACCTCCGCAAATCTGTCCGCAAAATTTTTGACAAATGATCCAAAGAGGCCAGCTGGGGAGGTGGGTATACAAATATACAAAAATGTAAAGCCCTTTGGTGGCAATTGGGTCTGTGAAAGCACTATATAAACGCAGTCCATTTCCCATTTATAGACCCAGGCCATGCCCTCTTGGCGGGAGGCGGGAGGTTACGTAGTGGGCGCAAGGCATCCCCATTGGATCTGACGTCACCAAGGGCCTCTCTCGATAGGCTGCTGCATTTGCCGCAGGACAGCCAATAGGCACGCGAGCCGTCTTGCCTATGTCTGCATGCTGTCGCAACACGTTTTACATTAATTCAAAATTAAGGATAATTTTTGGCTTCAATATCTTGTGGAAAAGAGGTTTTCCCAGAGCGTAAGATATTACGCAGTATGAGAGAACCTCTCGTAAGAGAACTAATTTGATAATATACTGATTAGTATGCAGTGACATGCTGGATAGTATGCCGTTTCACACCATTACTACTCACAGTTTGTTAGCACAGTCTTACATTAAGGAATTGCTGATGATATCAACACTGTAATAACCTATTAGCTGATGACTGTGTTCCCGATGCTATTGTGACATTAAAAGGCTATTAATTATTGACAATGTAATTATCATAGTATCCCAATGTAATTAAAGTGTCACTAATGGATCTTGGGACCTAATTGATCCCCATAACCTCTTTATTTGACATTTATTTATTTTAATGGCAGCTCTATTTTTCAAAAACAATACGATTCATCCCAGCTGGGGTTTCAGTCGAAAACACTCTATGCAGATTGCTTTCCTCTGCGGTCTGATAATCTGCGCGCACAGACATGCACACACACACACACACACACACTTTATGAAATACACTGTCTAAATAAACTCTGAATTTCACTGCCATGCTCTAAAAAAGATATCATTTTAGATGGCACCTGCTAAAGGTATCCACAAGCCTCCCTAGGTTTCGTTCTACAAAATTTTGTACAATGGCAAAACTGTAATTTCCAAAATTTCATAATTACCTATGGCAGTAATTGGCAAACTACATGACAATTTCTTTTATTGGAATTGTGTTTGATTTATCCCTGACTGAGAGGGAGTTTATTGTGTGTAGATGTTAAGCACATCATAATGTAGTCATGCTGTTGTGATTGTCGGAGAGACCTACGACACAGCCATATTGGCGAGACTAGAATCCTGCAGCGTGCTGGGTAACATGTCATTTCCATCGCAGTGTGAAATCTGGGTGTGATGAGTAAACAAGCTAGGATGTACCAGCTACAGTGTGTGGCAAACAGTGAGAAGCAAGCTAACATCTGCAGGCTAAGATGTCATTTAAAATGTAAATGCACCATGAAAATGAAAATTGACCCTATTTTTGTTCTTATTACACATCTTGGTTTTATTGCGAATTATGCAGTGCACAGTCTTCCAAAATAATGTTTTATCTTTATACACCATCAAAATGTGATAACTTGCTCCATCTCTGAAATAGACATTGAAAACTGGGCTGTAACCACCACAGAAATTGAATCACAAAATGTTTTCATTTTTTTAAAGAGTGCGACTTATAAGAACTGAAGATTTAAAGGCACAATTTGTAGTTGTTTTTTTTCTGCCACAAGAGGGCACAGTTTCCAACAATAACAAAGGAGTAGGTTTATGACCCAGTGATGAGCTGAATAATGGGACTTGCTGTAAAGCTGATGGATCTAATAATGTTTATGGATGCATGCAAACATTCATGTTATTTAACATTACATTGGTATGAAGCAGGTCACGATTGCTAAAGAGACAGATATCACACGCGAGTCATAAGGACATAAGGTCAGTTTATTAGATGAATTAAACTTGTGAGGTCTCACAGCGCTGCTTCACTTGGTCTTTTAAATCATTTAAATGTGTGTTGAAACGAAAGTTATAATCTTATACTACGTGTTAGTTTGTTTGCCATGCGAAATCAGAAAGCTAGATCAATAATAGAATAACATACTGACCATATTCTAACATTTCATCATGTTGAGCTAAGAACATTTGTACATTTGCTCACCTGTATAATAAAGCTGTCAAGTCATGACTCGTGAAGCTCTGTCAAGTTATTCGCGGATGTGGAGCTCTCTGCATCTCAAAAACTCCACGCTGATTTTGATCCTTATTTTAGTTCTCCTTGTTTGTCCCAAAGTCTGCTTGCCATGGTCTATGTTTGAAAGAAACAAGAACTGCGTGCCACTAAACGTTACACAGTTGTCGACGTCTGTCACCATGGTTACGTTATGGCGTAACCATGGATGGATAGCAGCGGATATTGTGTCATTGACAGGCAACGTTTATTTCCGGGACTGCCACTTATTTAAAATTGGAATTTCTCTGAAATCAAAAATCTTTGGAGACTTTTGGGATATTGTAAGTACACAACTGCAGGATATTTTATTAAAAAAATTTTTAACATATTGTACCTTTAATATTTGACAACTGGTATACGATAGAAGTGTTAAATGACCAACAGTATTGTCCAGTGATCCAAACTGTACTCTACTGTTTTGACATATTGGGTTACACTTTATTTTACAGTGTCTTTGTTACATATGTTACATGTACTTGCCATAGTAATAACAGTAAATGATGCGTAATTGCATGCAACTAACCCTCAACCAAATCATAATCCTATCCTAACCCAGACTGATCTCATGAAGTAGCGTGTGTATGACACGCCAATTCGTATTTCCATTTTTGGCGTGATATCAACACGCATAATCGCTTTTCAGCGTGTTTATGAACGCCGTTGACTTAACGTTATTACTGTAATATATGACTATAAATATATGACTTACCTCAACCCTGTCCCTAAACCTAACCATCACTGCGGTTAATGGCATTTATGACTGTTCCCTTACCATCCTAGGAAAGAAAAGCATAGCTCGCCAGATGTAGATGTACATTTTGCTTTGTTTTGGTCAGACATTTGACGGCGTGTACGGACACACGGAATGACGCGGACGTTAATGGCGTAGACATACACGCATACACGCGGATAACTCAAAATGCGTCGAGATAACATGCCACTTGACTCAAAATTGGCGTGTATGTTTACGCAAAAGTCATGATGTCATGTTGCCTAACCCTAGGTGACCCTGGACCACAAAATCAGTCTTAAATTGCATGGGTATATTTATGGTAATATACAACAAAACACTCAAAATTGGGTCAGAATTATCGATTTTTCTTTTATGCCAAAAATCACAAGGATTTTAAGATCATGATCCATGAAGATATTTAGTATATTTCCTACCTTAAATATATCAAAATTTTATTTTAGTAAGTGGATGCAGCACAATCGCCAACAGAAATGGAAACCTTTAAAGGGCGATTTTCTCGATATTTAGATCTTTCTGCACCCTCAGATTCCCCAAATCAAATATTATATATTTGTTAGGATAGGCCAAATATTGTCCTATCCTAACAAACCATACATCAATGGAAAGCTTATTTATTCAGTTTTCATGTTATGTATAAATATCAATTAAAAAAAAATGGACACATAAGACTGCTTTTGTGGTCCAGCAGGGTCACATGTAGTTAATTAATATTACTCAGTACTTGTATAATTACACTGTAACAATGACACCTTCAAATAAAGTGTAACCACAAATTGTCTTAATTTTTAAATGAAAAGCATATTATTTAGCCTATTATTTACGTGATTCAGGAAATGTAATTAATACTTTAATGTTAATGGCTTAAAAATATCTTCATAAAAGTAAATATTAACTATACAAAATATGTTATAGATGCACTGATACTAAATGCCTTAGCCGATACCTATAACCTTTTATCCAGAATGATATTTGTTTGATTTTCTCAAGAAAGTGAACTCCCAACTAATGGTGGAAACTATACTGGGAAACCTCTTTTTAAACTTTACTAAATAATAGGCTTAAATTAACAACAAAGCCCAAACTATTTAATTCAACTGTTATTTACTTTTATAAAACATTTCTAAAGCGGTGCACATTCAAATATTTTTTTCCGTTTTAAAATGTTATCAGTACGCTCATATAACCAACATATAAAATAGGTACATGTAAATTTTAGATATGAATACTAATGAGATGAGACTGAACCAACGATGCTTCAGCGCATTTGCCACGTTGCAAGATGTGCAAAAATGCATAGACATGGACAGAGAATTCTGATTAACTGAAACTTTGCATGTCTCTTACAACCCTCCCCTGACCTGAGATATCTCTGTAGGTCAGCGCGTCAACATGGTGTCTTTGACCCACCCCTCCTTTGGCTGACACGTCCGCCTTAGCACTCCGGGCTCCTGACAGAGCAAGGACCGACCCTCGGTTGCTGCCCTTGCCTAATAACTCCTGGAGACAGTCAAAGGTCACAACGGGGTGGCAGCAGACGGCACTCCACAGATGGAGGACGACTAGTGTTGTGCTCCTGTCACATCAGCATGCGGTGGTCTCCTCCTGAGGGAGTGAGGGAGATGAGATGAGAGGGAGAGCGAGCGAGAAGGAGACAGAGAGAGCCCCCTGCCCCAGGCCTTAGTCAGTGGTAATGAAAGGACACAGGGGCAGGATGGGAAACATGTGAATCAGTGGTGTGCCGCCGAATGCCCTGAGGCACCTTGGCATTCACAAGCAGCTAGCAGGTGGCAGAGAGTCAGACAAAGTCTGGGCACAACACACACATACCCACGCGCTCCATCTATCCCTGTCTGAATGTCACAAGCTGGGAACGCAGCCAAGAGATATCCGGGTATTTGTGGGATTGGAGCATGTCTGTAAGTATGAGGGAAAAAGGAAATAACTTCTTATAGTTCAAAAGGGGAAGACTTCAAAAGCCTAAGGCACACAACAAACGTTTGCTTGCTCAGCATCGTGTCCGTGATCCGCTCACTGAAGACATCGGTGACATGCTCCATCATACAATATGTACAAACAATAATCTTTTTTTCATGTTTACACATTTAAGAAGATCATAATTTACATACGAAAATTCTTTATTTAAAAAAAAAAAATCAAGCACATCACGTTTTGACCAAAATTATTAAGAAATTCTATGCAAAATTCTAACATGACACAAATGATAGGTTCAGGGAGAAAAAAAATCAAAACAATTTTTTTTTTAAAATTAATTTAGCATTTTTTTATCAATTTATCAATTTATTTATGTATTGGAGGGTTCTTTAGTATGTAATTTCCTTTATCAAAAATGACATATATAATAATTCATATTTTAATAATTAATAAAATATTTATATTTCGATGTTATTATAAATAATGTAATGTAAAACATTTAAATATAAAATACTATACATTTTATTAGTAGCCTAGTTGTCTTGGATGCTCTCCATCTGGCCATCTTCAACAGTCCAGTCATCTAGGCTGCATCTGTAAACTGATAAATGCAGCCTTTGGAGGACGCATTCCAAGGTCGGAAGGCATCAAGGCACGTCCGGATGCAATGTTAGTTTCACTTCCTGTCTCCTGAGATACCTTCATTTGATCGATTTTTGAAGGTAGCGTATATCTATCCTTCGCAGCCTTTGATATCCCACAATCCTGTGCGTTTCATTCTGGGACTCCATGCAAGTCCTTGACGGTACAGGAGAGCTGCATTGCACATCAGATACAGCTGGTACGATCTTTGTTCCTGTTCAGATCTTCAGGTCATTGTTCAGTCCAGCTCTATCACCCCACACGTTCACAAAGGGCGTAGATACAGCTCTGGCCCTGCCCAGGCTGCAGGGCATACGCATTCGAACTACTTCGACTACTGGCTGATTCTGGCAGAATCAGAGCAGTTAGCGGTTCGTCATTGAGATGTTGTCCTCGCTCACATGAATAAATTGGGGTTTAGGCTCAATGCCAAGAAAAGTGTGCTTTCTCCATTACAGAGAACCACTCTGCCGTGCAAAGGCAAAAGACCATAACTTTGTTTTGGGTCCAAAATGAGTTATTGATATTTTTGGCACATTCAAGACCTCCTTTATCATGTGCAGTGAACGATAGTTCGGCATTCATATTTTGGGCGAACGTGAACTGAACTTTATTTTGCTAAGACATTTTATTACTGCCTGATGAACTTTACTGTGAACGTGTTCATTCTGGTGTCTGTGAACGCACGCTCTCTCAGTTTAACTTTGTACAATAGGGAGACAAATTTCTGTAGAGCCTTCCAGGCGAAAACCCGGCTAAAACACACATAAACAGGCCTTAATACAGTATGTAGCGAAAAAACACCCAATCTGGCAACCAATGTTGGGAAAGTTAATTTTGTACGTGAAGAAGTTCAAAGTTCAGTTCACAAATGAACTACTTCAGTTCATAGTTCATACTTCATAAAATGAACTAGTTCATTCATAGTTCTTTTTTTCACCAGTGTCGAAGCGCGGCCGCCGTCGACAAAGCAGTGAGCGAGGAGGCGTCGTATGATCATTTAAACGGATTTTATGACCAGGTCGGTGAGGATGGGAAAAATCTCACATTTCTGTGCAAACTTTTATTGTATATGGTTGTATATGGGCTGTGGCAATACAAAAAAAAAAGAAAAATCTCGCAACATATGGAAAAAAGAACTATGAACTACGTAGTTCATTTTTTGAAGTATGAACTATGAACTAAACTAGTTCATTTTAAAATGTGTGAACTGAACTTTATACTAGTTCATGTAGAAAGTCAACTTTCCCAACACTGATCTGTGGATAAGTATCTTGAGTCAATTCGGTTGTTTTTTCGAGAAAATAATGTGTTGTCATAACCGCAACTTCCAAAAGCCCAAGGCAGAACACCGTAACACCAGTTTCCGCTCCTTGGCTTTGTTTTGGAACGCTCATATTGAGTTACAGCACTCTGCCGCGCGTCAATATGAAGTTACTGTGCCGGCGTTCTATCAAATAATGCTATACGGTGTTCTGCCTTTGTTTTATTCTCCATTAAAATTTAAATTATGATGTAGCCTGTGTACTTTGTACAGCTACCATCTGTCCCTGTAACTTCTGATGTGCTCAGAACTTTGTCCTGCAGTAATGCGGATCATAGGAACTAACTAGTAATGTTATCTGATTTATTATTGATTATTGATATTATTATTATTATTATTATATTATCAGTAGTTCTCTGAGAAGCATTAAAAAATAGTAGTTATTGATTAGTTAATAGTGAACTACCACATTCATCTGTGTCATCTAACTAACGCCTTGGGAAGCATTTTGACCAGGCTTCAACATCCGATGCTTTGCTGCTTTATTTACAGCCCATTCTCACCCCCAAGGCGTCACTTAACTGACGCCTTGGGAAGCATTTGGACATGCTTCAATATCTGACGCTTTAGGCGCCCTTTAGCGTCAGTTAGATGACGCCCTAGGATCGCGTGTACCCTACCCCCACCCCACACCTAAAATACCTTTCCTTTAGCGTCAGTTAGATGACGCCGTAGGATCGCGTCATGTAAGTGACGCTAAAGGGTGCCTAAAACGTCAAATATTGAAGCATGGTCAAAGGTGACGCCTTGGGGTGAGAATGCGTTGATATTTAGGCACCCTTTAGAGCCAGTTAGATGATGCTTTCCTATTGGTCTAACCCTAAGCCTACCCCAGATCTAAACCTACCCGCGTCATCTAACTGACGCCAAAGGTAAAGCGTCAGTTAGATGGCGCCCTAGTATAGCGTCATTAACTGACGCTAAAGGGTGCCTAAAGCGTCGGATATTGAAGCATGATCAAAATTGTCAGTTAGATTATGCCTTGGGATTACTATTTCGTTAATCAGAGTTTATTTTTAGTTAATAATAGTTACATGATTGTTAATATTGTGTTACTCATTGGTTCTTGTGTAGTTATTAATTAATGAAGGAACCATATTCTAAAATGTATCAGTTCGATTGTTTTATCTCAAGATGCACACCAGTAATGTTTTTTTTTTTCCTAAGGCACCTTTATAAAAGTTACTTAATTGCCCTAATTGAACTAAGCCTAAAGTCGTATTCTATAGCCCTGTCTGTAAAACTGTCAAACTGTTCTTTTAAGTGTTTGTGTGTGTGTTTCTCTAACCTCAAGAAAACACTGCTCCACCTCATCACCTCCAAACCACTGTGACCTCTGAGAACACACAACTGCATGTCATATTTCATTCAGTCAATAGTTGTTCAGTTATGTAAGCACATACAGAGTTCAGACACAGGTCTCCACACCTGTGCACTTTGACACTGTACCCAGTACAGGATCTTTTTCTTGATCACACCCTGCGATCTAAAATACACTACTTCTGTAGGGAGACATTTAACGTGACAAGCCTGCCAACACTTTCAGAGATGGAGAAAGAGAATGAGGGGAAAAAAATGAGAGAGAGACGCAGACACACATAAACACACACCACAGAATTACTCTCTAGAGAAATGAGAACTGGGGCAGAAAATGTCATGAACAATTAGTGAGAACCCCATTTTATGAGATAAACGCAAGCATCCATGATAATTAAACATGCAATAATTAATATAGAGAAACAATATAAGACTTCCTCTTCTAATCCTGTCTATTCCAAGAGGACCTGTGACAACATATGACTGGGAGAAATAAGTCTGTAGTGGGATTTAAAACACAGTCAGGCAAATAATGGAAAACATCTGCCTCTCTCACTTTCTCCTCTCCCTCTCTCCATATCTATCTCTCTCCCTCTCTCTATCTCTTCCTCTCTGCAGTATGAACAACCAGTGTTCTTGGAAGTAAGGAAAAAAAAAACTTAGGCGGGAAGGAAAAGGTGATAATGGAGGAAGGAAAATGAAACAAAGAAAAATAAAGAAAAAAAGAAATGGTTGAAGGAAGTAAAGAATGTTACTGATTTACAGTAAGGACAAGAAAAAAATGTATGAAATAGCAAAGGTATGAAGTAATTTAAATAAGGAAGGAAGAGTGGGGAAAAAAAACAGAAGGAAGGAAGGAACGGCAGATGGACCGAAGAAATAAAAGGCAGATGGACAGAAGTAAGGATAAGGAAAAAAGAATGGAAAAATTGACGCAAAGAGACGGATGGACAGAAGGAAGGATGAAAGGAAAGAAGTGAGAAAGGTAAATGGAATTTAGAAAAGGATAAGGAAAATGGAACAGATTGACGAAAAGTAAAGAAATGGTAAATGAAGAAAGAAAGAAAGAAAAGAAAGAAAGAAAGACATACAAAAGGAAAATAAATGAATAAAGAATAGATAGAGGAATTAACTGATGGAAGGAAGAATGCAAAAAAAGAGAAAATTAGGATAGACTGAAAAATAATTGAGAACGGATTCAAGGAAAAGGGATAGAATTAAAGGAGGTATAAAAATGTAATTAATGAAGAAGCACGTAAGGAAAGAGGAATAGAAGGAATTAAAAAAATAAAGAAAATAAATAAATAAATAAATAAGAAAAAAAGAAAGAAAGGAAATGGGAAAAGGACAGACAGACAGAATGGAAGAATTTTAAAGAAGGACAGATGAACAGAACGGAGAACAATGGATGTAAGAAAGTAAGGAAAGAAAAACTAAACAATTGAGGTAGGCAGAAAAAAAGTAATTAAGGAAGTAAGATAGGAAAAAGGAAAGTAAGTAAAACTATGAAGAAATGATCAAAAGACGGAAGGGCAAATAGAAGGAAAAAGGAAAGAATGGCCGAAAGAAATTAAGAAAAAGGGAAAGGAAAGCAAGGTTGGAAAAGGGAAATTAAACAAAATAAGGAACACGGAAGGTAAATTAAAGAAGAAAGGAATGGAGCACATTAGGCAGTATGTTAGAAAATACTCAAGATACATGTTAGTTATTCACAGACAATGTTAACTGTTTTACTTTGAACAGAAATATGTTCATTTTATGCTCCAAACTCCACATAATTTCTACGCTTTTCCCCTTTCCCACCCATGAAATCAGACACAATTTTTCAAGTAAACAACCTATTAATCTTTTAAACGGTTACAAATCCTGCATTCTGGGCATGAATGATGAATTATGTATGATAAATATAAGGGAGAGAAAAAAACGACTAACAACAAACATTTCAACACTTGTTCGTGAGAGAGAAAACAACATTTTCTCAGGCGGTTGTTTAGCACTGTACCCGAATGTTGCCGTGGGTCGTTTGCTGACTGCTGTTTCTAAATCTTATCCTGCACGCTGCCTTCTTGACAGTAATTAAGAAAGGCAGTAAATCATATTTCCACTATTTTTGAGGGCAAAGTTCTTTAAATAACTCTTTAAAAAGACACTCCCAGGCTGTGTTGGGAAACATGTCAGTCATATCTAATCAGATCATATTACATCGTTTTGCAAAGGTTTTGTAAGTCTCTGCGCGTATCGGGGTCTGTTTGTGTGATTTATGAAGTGTTGTTTGGCAGTCTATGATTATGCTGTATGTGAGAATGAGAAATCTGTCTATCTTGTCACAATACCACCGGAAGGAAGGAAGACTGAAAGAGCAGCTTACAAGCCTCAGAGGTGATATCGCTTACACGCCTGCATGGATGTATGTATGCTAAGACACAATTGAACGCCATGATATCACGTATGCATAGGTTTTATCATTGACAAGCACATTTTGATCCGTTTACACACGGTATGTGTGACAATATCCAGTATCATACATATATAGATCACATCATAGCTTAAAAACGTTCATGCCGTGTATACCCTCAGCACTGTTTGTTTCTCTCTCCGGGTTCCTCCATTACTAAAGCTCTCCTTCAAAGCACACAGATGTAACGAATGTCCCAATATCTGCTGCTTCAATCCCATCCGACACACTAGCGGTGCCATGACAGTGTGCCTGCAGCTCCAGAACCCTGGCCATGAGTGAAAGTGGGTGCCCACAGGCGTCTATGTTATCAGGCTCGGTCACATTGGCACCTCTCTTGGCACACATTAGTGAAAAGCAGGGTGGTATCTGAGGATAATGAATCAGGGATGTTCCTGAACCCCATGTTCAGAGCAAGCGCTGTGGTCAACATAGAATGCTAGAGTGGTTAATTGGTTTTGGGAGATAACGGATTTGGATTATTGCACCATGAAGAGACAAACAAAGCTAATGGTTTCAGGGTCACGGGCTGTGTCTCACCGACCCAACACTAATTTTCTCAGGTTCTCTTATGAAACACTTGCATTATATTTAGCCTTTGGATGAGGAGGTGGTTTGCAACCCCGTCGGCTGTGATGATTATTATATCTGTGATGTATTCACAATACAGTGCCTTATAGATACATATAGAAAATGTAGTTCCTAACAAACAGTACAGCCCATTCTCACCCCCAAGGCGTCACCTAACTGACGCCTTGGGAAGCATTTGACCATGCTTCAATATCTGACGCTTTAGGCGCCCTTTAGCATCAGTTAGATGACGCCCTAGTATATATATATATATATATATATATATATATATATATATACTGCATTGTATGTAATAATTCTTGTGGTTTGAATATTTAAAGATGTTCTATAGATAAAAGGCATGCATGGACAGAAAAGTGAACTGCACAATTTCATTCTATTTCCGGCATTTACATTTACGATAGGTCTTAATAATAAATTAATAAACTGCACTCATTCTGTCCCACATTGCACTGCAATAAGTGTAGGCCTACAGCTGATGTATGACCAATGGCTGTCCGAATTCGCTCACTTTTCATTCACTCCTTCAAGTCAACCATATTAGTGGACTAACTTAGGGAATAAAATGAGGGTTTAGGGGGTGATTTTAGAATCAGGCTATCACTTGTTTTTGCCTCTTCTTCTCTCGTTTTTGGCGGGCAAACGTAATGTTAATAATTTACCCGCCATTGATGAATTTTTTGGGCTTTCTGCGTTTTCACTGTTATGTGATGGGGGCGCTATTATTCAACTTTTTAAAGGGTACAGAATCTGCGATCAATACACATGGGACACGTTTTTTTTATATAAAACTTACCTACATTCAATTGTGAATGTGAAAACTTACCCACATTCAAAAACACTTAAAAAAAAATTAAAGAGTAACTAAACCAACTTTTTTTAGTTAATGATCTGTGAGAATGGATCTTTATTAATACCAGGCACTGATTTTAGTAACTTTTTTGAAATTTGTGTTTAAAGTGTTTTATTTCTACAGTATAGGGTGTAAAAACGTCTTAGTGCTGCCCTCTTCAGGTTGAACGGTGGCTACTGTAGTTGAATTTTTCTATTGGATTTTAGCGGTTCTTCGTGACGTACGCACGTTTCAGCTCACCACGCTCTTGGTACGAGCTACGCCCTTCGCAGTATAAAAACCCAACGCATTCTCACCCCAAGGCGTCACCTTTGACCATGCTTCAATATTTGACGTTTTAGGCGCCCTTTAGCGTCACTTACATGACGCGATCCTACGGCGTCATCTAACTGACGCTAAAGGAAAGCGTCAGTTAGAGGACGCGGTTAGGTTTAGGTGTGGGGTGGGGGTAGGGTACACGCGATCCTAGGGCGTCATCTTACTGACGCTAAAGGGCGCCTTAAGCGTCAGATATTGAAGCATGTCCAAATGCTTCCCAAGGCGTCAGTTAAGTGACGCCTTGGGGGTGAGAATGGGCTGAAAAACCAGCTTGTTTCGTCAAAACCACTGTAGCGAGTCAGGAGTTGGAATTGCGAGTATTGAAAACGATCAGGATGGAGTGCTATAGCATCTATTTCGTCCTCTCTATCTCCGCTGGGGTCTGCCCACTTTTTCAGCATTTTTCAAATATTGCCAGTGGGTGGAGTCAGGCTCTGACCAGGGCTCTGTCGTTCCTCTATTGAATTCCTCTCTGCCCTGCGCTTTGCATTTTTTAAACGTAAAACATGTTGTGTATAAAATCCCCCAAACTTTATTAATTCATTATTAAGACCTATCGTAAATGTAAATGCCGGAAATAGAATGAAATTGTGCAGTTCACTTTTCTGTCCATGCATGCCTTTTATCTATAGAACATCTTTAAATATTCAAACCACAAGAATTATTACATGCAATGCAGTATATAAAAAAAATATCTTCAGACAGAACTGAAGTGGCATTTGTTTTTGAAAAACCTGTCCCATGTGTCCTTAAAATCCAAGTTTTATGTCTCCTTGCAAATGTCTCCGGAACAGCAACTCTGAGTGCATTGTAGCTGGTATTCATATCCATTAATTAATTTCAGCTGTCAAAGCAAGCAGATCATCACTCTAATTCAAAGACTAGCTGAGATGTCATTTGCTTTTCATTATTTCATAGTCTAGTATCCATAAATTATTCAATCTAAGCATTTTACATCATAGATTATTTATGCTTTGTAGCACTTTGACAAATTGTATTGTGACAGCGGTACCAATGGAGAATTCTTGAGAACTGGATATGAAGGGAATGTCATTCAAATTCATTCAGGGTTTGGGGACGATTCAGCATGTTTGCTGTGTTCTGTAATAAACATTCCCCAGTCCCAGTGTTTACAACGGTTCCCTCATAGCACATGATAATCAATTGTTTATATCAAGGTTTCAATTCACTTTCTTCACAAACCCAGCCGTAAGAAATGTTCACCCTGAGCGAATATAAATTGAACTCGACAACGGGTGACAGCAGAGTAGAAATAGCACTGTTTATGTTTATCTTTGCTTTAGGTTTTGTTTCTTTTCATTGTAGAGGAGAATGCTGGGTACGTGCCACCCCATTGAGCGAGCCAGTGTTTAAGTGTGCTCCTGGGACGCCGAGAGATTTGAGCACAAACAGTAAACTCACTTATGAAATCTACCTGCAATCTTACACTCATTGGCGTTCTCTTTCTTTATTTTCATGAGAGGCTCTTCCTAAGGTCACCCGGCAGTACAGAACGTCGATCCGCCAATCGAAGATGTGGGCCGTGCACAGCATGTCTCCTCCCAGGCTGTTTAAAGCACTTAGAGGCGGGTTGTGTGCAGAAAATAGTATGAATACATTATTTGAGTATTATGGACTTGAATGAGCGTTTATTCTGCAAATACCACTCAAACACATCCACAAATGCAGTGCTGCTGTTCTTTGAAATATTACTGACCTATTGGTGATTCTCATTTCATTTTTCTTCTGTCAGCGACAAGTCGGATCTGCAATGGCAGGCCGTGGCCACCAGGGAGTAACAAAAAATGTCTTCAAATATTGATTCTTAAACCCAAAGTGATGTTGGGTAAGACTCAGACTATGTATCAGGTCTGAGCACAGCAGACTCTCTGGAGGAAAAGCCTTCATTCGTTGTCGGCATCTATTTTTAGCGTATTTCTGCTTCCCAGGAGAGCCTTTTTAAATGGATCTGTAGATAAACACATGGCACAGACGCAAACATGCACACCTTTGCAGTCTAAAAGATGACAAAACGTTCACAGTCTTCATATGTGCACGTCCAGTTGACCATGTGAAACGAGAACAGGATGCGTTTTTCCCATTAGTTAAAGACCTAAAAATACACCCAGCCCATCCCAGGAGAGGGCTGGTGGTATCCTGGGCTTCAGTAATGAGAATTCAAGATGGCACTCAACCCCATGTCCCAAAGCTCAACGCTGGAATCACAGTGGTTCTGATACATTCATCACAGCTCACAAAGCAGACGGCTGGAGTCTGAAGGGGCTTTGAAGGCTGGAAGACGTCTGGGCTGGCCCAGGGCGACCCTAGCGTACAGGGCTGTCTTGAAGAGAGAAACCCTCATTCAACACTTCACAAGCCAGAGCCCTAAGAAAGCTGTTTTACAGAAATACAGAGATAAAGGCACAATGTGCAGCGTCCTTTTTGCAAGTTCGATCCAACCCAGGAAAAGGTAAAGCTCAGCAAGAGTGAATAAAAGGGCCGATTGGAGTTCAGAATTCAAGTTTGGGTTTAAGCTGTGGAGTCTGAGCAGGAACTCATTGAGATTAGAAAATCAATGATGAATGGGGGAGCTGATTCTATTTCAAATTTTATTACATTGCAATATTGGGCATGAGTTATGCCTCTTCACATCAGAGCTTATCTTTAAACATGTTCATAATCTCAGTAAGCACATTGCTAGCCTGTTTTTAGAACTTTACAAAGTACTTTTGAGAGCTTTACAGTTCAAAAAAAATTGAAAGTTAAAAACAAAAAAAGTTAAAAGTGCACTAAGTAACTTACTGGTTTTGTTTCACTGGCAAATAAAACAATGGCCTTTGACTTTATACTGACACTTTGTGGCGTGGATGTCTTTGTTTTTTTTATGCAGATGTATATTTGGCACCCTGTTATTATTTTATTCTGAAACCAACAGTGTCTGGTAATGGGGGGTTGCCATTTGGTGTGTTCAACTTGATGCGGCGCTGTGCAGACCGATAGGTGTATGACATCAAAGTACTGCAAGAGCGATTAGAGCGTAAATGGCTTTGTATGCTTTATAATCACTTTCACTGTACTTTGATGTCATACGCACGGTCAGTCTGTGTATCGCCCCTTTAAGTTGAAGACACCTAATTAGTTGTATTCAAAGAGTCATGTGATCTTGACATGATGGTCCCCATGAGGCTCCCATCTGCCTTTTATTAAGTCATTGCCATTTTAAACATATTTGTCAGTTGTTGTTACTTTTTATTTAGATGTTAAATCTAGTACAAAAAAACTTAGTGCACTTTTAAGTGGTTTGTAGATCTTTTTACAGAGTAACAGATGTTTTTAGCCAGCTGTTAGTTTTAAAAGTTTTTGAAGGGAATTGCATCTGTAAAGCTCACATTACGTAACATTTTTACAGCTAGAAAGAGCTGTATTTTTACTGTAGTTTACCATTGTTTTACTTATGTCTACTTCACTTGCATTTCTACTTTGCATTTGTGGAAGGAAGCTTTATAAATATTTCTCTCTTGAATTCCATCTTACACCAACAGTAAAAGACTAGAAAACCAAAAAATGTCTCCATATAATCTTATATAGTGCAACAACAACAAAAATTGCCCATTCATTATTAATTTGTTGTTATGATCCAATTCAGAAAGCCTAATTCGAAGTGAAAAATTACTGAAAGGGTTAGTTCACCCAAAAATTCAAATTCTTTCATTAATTACTCACCCTCATGTCATTCCAAAAACGTAACAAAATCTGAAAATCTTTTTGATTAAATCTGAGAGCTTTCTGTCCCTCCATTGACAGCTACGCAACTACCACTTTGCCGCTTCAAAAAGTTCATAAAGAGATCGTAAAACTAATCGATATGAATTGAATGGTTTAGTCAACATTTTCTGAGGAGACTCAATCACTTTATATGATGAACAAATTGAATTTAGGCTTTTATTCACATATAAACATTCATCAACTCACACATCAATGGTAAACGGAAGCTCAAGAATGTTTGCTTGATGTGTGAGAACCAATGAGATTCATTCTCATGTGATCAAGCTTCTGTTTATGTTTGCTGATATGTAAATAAAAGAGTAAATTCAATCTGTTTATTATATAAAGTGAACCGCTCAATTAATATAGATTAGCTCTTTATGAACTTTTTGAAGTGTTAACGTGTCAGCTGCGTAGCTGTCAATGGAGGAACAAAAGCTCTCAAATTTCTTAATTTGTGTTCCAAAGATTAGCAAAAGTCTTACAGTTTTGAAATGACACGAGGATGAGTAATTAATGACAGAATTTTCATATTTGTGTGAACTAACCATTTGACATTTCCAGGGTAATGACCTGACCAAGAGGAGCAAATTGACAATAATTTGTGAATTGCACATTCAGAGCAATCTTCTCCCTTCTCATGAATATAAAGTTCGCTGTGTGCTGAAAAGCAGATAAACAGTGTTAAACTACTGTCTCATCATCATCAACCTGACTAACTTGCACACTAGACACACAAGCTCCCAGACAGGTCTGAACTGTCCGTAGTTTGTCCTTTAAGTCCCACATACAATAATCTCTCTCACACATGCACACACATACACACTAGAGCCGATGGAAATCCAGAAATTCACTTTCAGCTGATGGATACAGTACATGAGCACCTGTGTGTCCAGCATCTTCAGTCGAACCTCAGGTTTATATAGAGATCCTTCAAAAGACAAGGCAGCCAACTATAGTCTACTATAAGTTTGTCTGTCTTTCGCTTGTATGGAATCATCCTTAATGTCAGTGTCTTTAACAAGATATTTTCCATTAGGGGTTGTTGAGGCGTCTTGGGCCTCTTGGTAAGGCAGCCATGTTCTTGCTATCGTGTGACCTACAAATAAAAAGAGAGGTAGATTAAGGAACGCTATGGCACAATCACTAGAATGGCAAAACTTTGAGGTGTTTGAGAGGTCTTTTAGAGCCATTATGTATATATATATATACATATATTACGCCATAGGATAATCATTTTGAAGAAGAAGTAAGGGTTGGTGCTAGACAGTCTTTCGACTGTGGAAAAGGCTAGAATTCATGATTTTGGAATGCAAATAAGTGTAAAATAGTTTTTGAGCTTGATTTCTCTTAAATGTAACTTGACAAAGAAGAAGTAAAGCTTTACGAGACAAGTTATGGATTCATGAGTCAGATCCTTTGTGCTACACCCTTTTGGAATGGCGAAGAACGGTAAGTGACTCGAATCATCATTACAAGGCTTATTCACAGCAATAAGCAAAAATAATTTTCTTAAATCAACAATATCAGTGCATTAACTAACGTTAACAGATACAAATTTTGATTTTTGTAATGTATTATTAAATGTTGACATTAACCAGCCCACTCTCATCCTTTTGCGTCACATAGAACGCCGTATGACAAAACGGCGCTATACTACACACATGGCACCCTTTATCGTTAATATTCACCCGAACCCAAGGCGTCATAAATCCTTTAGCGTAATATGAGACTACCCTACCCTACCCCACACCTAAACCTAACCATCACAGCGCGTGTTATATTAACGATATAATACAATATAGCCTACTAGCCGAGACTCCTTCTTTATGTGAACAGATGTGACCTAATGACGCAGTGATCGAATTTCCCACGGAAATCCACCAGTACCACTGAAATTAAAAATATTATTATAAGCTCACGAATTAAGCTAAGGCAAGCCAAAATATTTTTTTATCTAAAAGACTTACGGACTGCAGCAGCTTTAATTGTAACAAATGAAATCTAATTATAACGTGCTACCATAAGTTCCTTTAGTGTTGGAAAGGAAAATGAAGCTGTATGGCAGGCAGCTATTCCACAGAAAGGCAGACAGTAGAGAAGGATAATACAAACAAAAAGGAGAGATATTAAGCAGAGGGTAAAGGAGGTGAATGTAAAGATATGAGACGGCAGATGGAAAGAGACAGAGAAAACGCAATATGTATCTCGGCGCATTGCCACAATCTCCAGTGACAAGTGCACTGAAGCCTGCTGGTTACTGTTCCATTTCCACCTCTATTAAATACAGAATTAATGCTCATTGGAGTAAGATACCCCCCATCCCCCCTCCTCATCTGTGCTCAACGCAGCCTATTGGCCTCCTGAGGGGGCAGTAGGCAGGGCTTAGCCGACTGACAGTCAGCTCAGCCAATACTGGACTCAACCAACAGAGTCATTAATCCTGAGTGAAAGACCCAAAGCCGTCATTCATTTCTCGTCTCTCCCTCTTACCAATTTAATTAGGACTCTTAATTTGAAAGCCTCAGTGGAGCTCATTGCCATAATGCATTTTAATGAACACAACAGATGTTCTGCTGTTACTTTATAACTCTAAGCATTTATTCTTATAGCAGTTTTGTGTTCTCGTACACCGTTTTTTTTTTTTTCTTTAATACTTCACCTGTATGTCACACCTTCACGAAACAGCCATCACCCCGGGATCAACTGAACAAACCTCATCTCACCGATCTCAAATTCATTTACATTTTTAGCTTGAATATAGACATTTTGAGGCGTTAAACCATGAGAACCATTAGAACAAAATGTAGTCAATTTTAAAGTTTGCTTTCATTCTTTTTTCAAGTCAAAACTAGTATGGACAAACAATGTTGTCTGTGCATGTTCATCTATTGGCTGTTTTTTTTTTTTTTGTCCTTTGAACGTTTTCTCTGTGCTACTGAAGCTTTAAGAGATTGATTCTCTGAGCCACAAATTCTGTGGAGTAACTCTGAAATGTTATTTATCTCCAAGCTTTGCTCATTCTTTAATAAGTCTCTTTTAGAAAGTTTAAACGTATTTTGTGTCTGCCAATAACTTTCAGTAAAAAGTGCTATTTGAGAAGTCAACATAGTGCCCATAAAACAAGTGAACATTTTGAAAAGGTATGTTTTATTGTTTTACATATCTTAAATGACAATTTTATCTCATAACATACCACTTCTTGTACTCATACTCTCGCTTCAGAGAACCCTCTTACAAAAGTAAGGCCTCAACAAAATGCTGCTTTGAAGAACAGTTTGCCTGAGAAAAAGCTTTGGGAGAAGGGCTCCTCAAAGAAACGCCTTCTGAGAATACTCCCGGGGAGTGTTTTGATGGCATAGTAGCTCTTAGAAAGGTCTATTTAAAAGGTACTTTTATGGCAAAATGTTCTGAGATGCCTCTCTTACTATGGTCAAAAGACACTTTTGGTGCCAACCTGGGTCTCCACGTTTCAGAATGTGCAGCCTTGAAAAGGATAGTTTACCTAAAAATTCAAATTCTGTCATCATTTGCACACCCTCATGTCATTCCAAAACAATACTTTGGTTAATCTTCGAAACACAGATATTTTCAATGAAACCTGAGAGATTTCTGTCCCTCCATTGATAGTCCAGGAAACCGAAACTTATGAGAAGGGCTGTGCGTTTAATTGAATTCATAATAAAATCACAATGTGAGAATGCGAGATTTCTAAACCGCAGAAAGGACTATTTTTGCACCAATCCAAATGCAGCGTGCCTAAAGCTTGAGAACTGAACAGAGCGTGTTTACCTTTACGACATTAAAGGATCATGCTTTTAAATCATTCCTTTTTACATATAGGCCTAAATCATACATTTGTGGTCTATATAAAGTGAAACTGCAATGCTTGGGTCTGAATTCCTCATTATTATAGCTCCCCCTCGTTTTGGAGCGGCCTCTTTAAATAAAAAGGAGATGTGTCATACCCCGCCCACTCTCCAGTTCACACTCGTTTCAACTCCACCCTGTTCGGCCATTTTTGTAGTTTGATTAGAGATATGGTTATATAACATGTTAACAAAATGTCAACAATGGAAGACTTGTCCATCAAGCCTTACATGTTCAAGCCAGAGCGAGCGAGTTGAAAAAGATGACGACGAACCTGCAGAACAATGTCTTCATACGGATGTATTGCAGTGGTATGTAACTGTATTGTGTTATAAGTGAAAGTCGATTATTTTTCTTGTTAAAACAAGCACACTGACAAGATAAATGACTACGGTCTAATCTTACCACTAAAAATCTGTATTGATAATATGATACGTTTAGGTAAGCATCAGAAAACACAGCAGCTAAATGACCATTGATAAAACTCAAGAACAATAATACTGCAGACATGATACGTTACTTCAAAACAAAGACAAAGGTACTGCTAAACCATGGCCACCATGTGTTTTAAGAAAGTAAAGTACTTTATTTTTATTAACGATATTTACAGCTTTTTACAGCTTATCGAAATGCTCTGTTCGTCGTCTCCAAAGATAGAAGGAATTTACCCCTCATTTAGATGAATTTGATCGGCAAACCTTTCTTTATACTGGCGATGGTTGTTGAAGTGGGAATCCTTGAACTTCTGCATCATTGAGCTTGGACTACAAAATCGGAGCGAGAAGTAATAATGGCGGATTGCTCGAAGAGTTGGGCCGGTAGTCTGGCAGTTCCGCTGCAAATACTGTGACGTAATTGTCCAAAATACGTCATAAAGAACAGAAAAATCGGAACAGGTTGCAAAATATGACCAAAACAGAATATAAAGATATAAACAAAGCACCTGAAGAGAATAATTTAAACTTTTCTGTACTTATAAACACTCTAAATATACAACAAAATGCATTTAAGGAATTAAGCATGATACGTCCCCTTTAAAGAAGAAATCACAGAATAAGGACAACATCTGTGGTTTAGGAATATTTTGGATACAAAAGAGATGATGCATCACAGAGCGAGGTAATTTGCAAGACCTGTCAAACTATCATTGCGGCAAAACAGAGTAGAGAGCACGTTTTCTCTTTCAATGGAGGGAGAGAAACCTCGTAGGTTTCATTACAAATATTTTAAATTGTGTTTCAAAGATTAAACAAAGTCGTATGTGTTTGGAATGACATGAGGTTAATGAGACAATGATCGAAATTGTATTTTTGGGTGAACTATCCCTTTAATCAGTGTGGTCCTGATTTCCTCAAGGCTCCAATAAAAATCCGCAAAATGCAACTCTGGCTCATTCACCTTGGTGGTTTTGACTTTGTTACCAGTGCTGCAGGACCAACCAGTCAGGTCCGGAAGAACTTTACACTCCTCGCCGTCCATACATGGATGCATTTGGCACCACCACTTCTGCAGCACGATGGAAGCTGTAAGAGAAATGGGGAAAATTATAGGTTGAACTATTTATATCGTTATTACTGATATTATTATTATTTTCAGAGTACTGTACAGTACATCCCTGAACACCCATTTCCCAACTAAGAAATACAGAGGATGGAAAATATATAAAATATCAAGAAATAACTAGAATTTTCTCTTGAAGACGCCTACTGCGGCAGTCCTGGTTGGATAAACCGTTATTAACACCAGAGGACCACAGAGTGAAACAGCTTCCTTTTTGCTACCACCTTTATGTATCAGCGCAGGAAGTCATGCCCCTTTATTCTCTCTGTCTGAATAGTGCTACATTGGAAACATATTCTCCAGCATCTCTACACAACGAACCCATGATGTCTTCTCGAATATACATGATTGGCACCATGTGAATAATAACTCTTTTGACTACTTGTCCGCAATTGGCCGACCAAAATAAGTGGTCTCGCTCAAAATGTATGCTATCGCTTGAGCCAGTGTTATAGTCACAGCCTTCTCAGAGAACATAAATTCACAAATGATTTCACACAGTTTCCCAAACAGTGGTTTGCAAAGGAACTAATTAAAAAAAAAAGAAAAAAAAAGTAAAATACACATTTATAACCTTAAAATAAAAAACAATACAAAAAGAGTAAACATTTTATGTTTCTCTATATATCCATCTGACCATTAACCAACATCAGAGAACCATTACAGTTTTTTACAACTACTTACACTTCAAAACTTTGACTTTTTTTCATAAATTTATACACATGCTAAATGTCTCACATCTCTTGCAAAGTTAAGCATTGCATTCAAAATATCATATCTCAAAAGCAAACATTTGTCTTACTTTGCAAACAACTTTGCCATAATATTATATTTTTGGATATATCATATACACAGAGTTATTCAAAACCTAAAGCTCTTCTTTCTTTTTCTATGTACGTATATATCTGTAAAAGATTGAAAGTAATCGGCAAAGAGATGTTGACAAAATTGATGGTAAACACGAAAGCAAAATAGCAACCAAAACTATTTATTTTTTCATGTAAGCACTTCTGGTTGTGAATACAGTAGTACACATTCCGAAAAAAACTATAACTTGACCTTTGGCCTATTCTGAAGCCATGGTTGGTTTTAAGTAAAGCAAAGAGTGTTTGTGAGGAGTTAGTGTGACGCACTGATGAATTAGTGTGGCATTTTGATAGGTTGTGTTTGAAAAAGGAAATCAAGATACTTCCTGTACATTTTCTGTGAGTTACATAGAGAATTGTGTAGAGGTTTGCAAAAAGTGTATGGTTTAGCAGACGTGGTTCAGGTTGTTCAGGTGAGTGTCAGGTTTCACAAATTGTGCAACAATTAAAGATTTTGTGTGTAAGTGTAACAGACGTTTATATGTTAATCTCTGAGATGAAACATTAGGACACGCAAACAGCTCAGTTACTGAACATCCATTTTATTATATCACTTTTTTCTCATCACTCCTCAACCTTAACTGAACAGGAGTGCCCTCTAGTGTCCAGTTGGTTACACTACAGTAAGCAGTTGGAAAAAAAACTGTAAACAATCTGTTGTATGAAGTGCAAGAGAAATAGAGATGACTTGACTTGTATATATATTCAGTATATATTTACAAAATGAACAGACATGCAAGGGTCAAAAATGTATTAGGAATCTAAACTCAAAGTTTTGAGGAACAAAGTGATCAAATTAGTATACACGATAAACAGAAATACAAGAGAGTAAAAATAATTTATTCCTTCCTGAAAACACTGAGTTTTGATTTCTAAGTGATCCAATAATGTATAAGTGTTTTCACACATTATCATTGGGTGTAGGTCATCAGTAAATGAGTGTGCCATTTGTTTCCCAAATGAAACACAAGAGCTGTTAGTTTAGAATGATGTGTTTAATGTAGAGAACTGTGTTTAGCATTTTACAAAAGGTTTGTTTTAGAATTGCAAACTGAGTGTGCAAACTGTACAAGCTTATAATGTGCTTGTAATTTTGCAGACTTGGTCTGAAGATTCTGTATATGAGTGAATGATGAAACTGAGAGGACCTCAAGTACCACTTTGAGAGTGTAAGCTATAACTATTAGCTTTGAAATAATTACACACCTTAAATTTAGCATTAGTATTTGTATCAAACCCAACCCCCCAAAAAAAATCTTACATTTGATAACACCCTTGCTACTCTGCTTTCCAAGTCCCCTGAGCATTCCAAGCTCTCCAGTGTCACTTCCAAACAAGCCCAGTTTACTCCAAATCCAGTTCTGAGAAGCCAATCAATAGCCTGTTCAAATGAGGCTCATTGAGATGAGTGCAACCAAAAGAAAGCCGCTCAGTAGCCCATTGTCCCCAATAATAGGAGGAGAGAGGATATACAAAGCGAAAATGAGCTTTAAAAGGAATTATGCAAAAGAACACGTGCAAATCCTCTCAAGCATTATGAGTGAACGCCTTACATCGAGTGAAGACATGAAAGCGGGGGTTTGTTGTGTGTGTGTGGATTTGGTAGGAAGCCTGTGGTCAAATGATCCTGTTCGTAAATCAACAAAATTAGCAGTTGCAAAGGCAGTGAATTACAGTAAATACTGTACTATGTGTGTGTGTGTGTGTGTGTGTGTGTGCCCACATAATGTCTGATTGCAGTGGTTCAGAGAATCAGAGGGAGCATAATTAGCATTAATGTGGCCATTATTAGGTATAATGCAACCTTATGAAATTATGTTTTCATTACCGTCGAGAGCTCTCCATAATTTTTGTGCGTGAGTGTGGTGTGAGACTAAACAAACAATATGAGTGCATTGAGTTAGCATCCAAAAACAAGTGTAGTTATGATAAATGTTGGTCATGGGTGTCCACTTCTTGTGGAGAGCTCCCAGCATGTTTTAAATTCACATTAAACACACATATCTTCCTTCTTATAACAGTTCTAATGTCAACATTATGCTAATGGAAAATATGTCTTCATTTCATGACACCGGTCATAAATAAGCTATATTTCGGTGGCTCACATTCCTTATTGAAGCATTAGAGGCAAAAACCCCAATGGCTGGGGCTACAACCCCAAGCAGCCCCATGGGGGTCCTGTTGACGGCGAGGGAGATACCGTTTCATTGCCTCCGCTCGCTTTTTAGCATTCTAAAACCTCTCGACAACGGTGTTTACTGAGTCACCGAAGAGGCCAGGAGGCGATAGCGGGACGTCCAAAGAGAAGTATTTATCTTTATCTTTGATGGCTGATAAATTTAACCAAAGATGCCTCTCCGATACCACATTAGCTGCCATAGACTGCCCAATGGCACGAGCGATCTCTTTTGTGCCTATGAGAGTAGTAGTTTTCGTACCAAGTCAGGCCCGTCCCCTCGCCAGTTCTCAGTGAATACATTTGTAGCGAATAAATGCCGCTCTCAGGTCACTCAGCCTCATCCTGCTCTTCACATAGATTTATTCCATGTCCTCGATATCTCTTTGGGAAGGTTGTGGAATCTGTAGAGGTACTATGCTTGGTGTTAAAAAGAGCTTGTCTAACAGACTTTTGGGATGATCGCCTTGTTTCTTGGCTGGTCATTCCATATTTAATTTTTATACAGTGCAAGATAATACCTCCACCAGCTCCTCATTCGCTGGGGAAAAAGCTGGTGTTTCTTCTTACCCCATTTCGATGCTCAGCACATCTAGTTCCTCTGAAATAGTCAGCTGAAGCATCTGTGCCTCTTCTCGGGCAGAAGGACTCTGGAGAGTTTCTCTCCAGAGTTTCCAACTCTGGAGAGAGAGCACTGGATCCCACAGGTAAAGTCTGAGAAAGGACGGGGCCCGTCTCTAAGCCCGCCGTGAAATCCATTTGGGTCAGTGCTTGTCAGCTGCATCAGAATTGGGAACCAAACCTGTTTTTTTCAGAGCGAAGCCACAAGTAGCACTGAGCATCCGTTTTCCCTGATTCGTCACCCAATACCTGAGGCAGGAGCGAGACGGACGAAAGGCATAGAGTGGAGAAAAACTTTGAACAGTGAGCGTTTTCCTGAGAGGCAAACAGGACTACCTGCGTTCTGCCGAATGTCTCCCACAGCAGTTAGGACCGTCTGCAGGTGCAGAGACCATTCTCCTGCTGGAACATTGTTTCTGGACAGTCTGTCTGGTCCCAAATTCAAGTGACCAGGCACATGTGCTGCTCTCAATGAGTGCAGATTGTGCTGAGCCCAGACCAGGAGTAGTTCCATCAGCCTGTAAAAGTTTCGGGACCTGACGCCACCCTGGCGATTTATGTAGCCCACCACTGACATATTGTCCAAGCGGACCAAGACGTGGTGATTTTTTTTTATCTGGGGAAAAAATTACTCAGCACGTTGTCGACTGCCATCATTTCCATAAGTTAATGTGTAGAAGCTTCTCCCGTTATGACCACTGGCCAGAGGAAGGTCTGCCCACAAGTGACGCTCCCCATCCCTAGGTGAAGGCCTCCATGGACACCACCTTCACACTTGAGGAAGTCCCAAGGTTGTACCAGTTGATTGCTTTCCAAGGTTTCAGAGATGTGGCGCATTTCTGATCGACCTTGAGGTGAAACAGACAGGAGGCCCATGCCCGAGGTGTACTCGGCACTATAGCGGTCGGAACCGCAGACTCTGAGAAAAATGCCAGGTGAGTCCTCAGAGTCACCATGGGCCATAGCTAGCAATGATGGCAGCCGCCGCCAGCAACGCAAGAGCTGCATGATCCTTACCCAGGCAGGAAACGCAGATGACATGGCGGTCCCCGTCACTGAGTGCGGCTCGGCACGACCCACAGGAACGAGGCATCTTTAAAAAGATGCTGCTCTTTTACATAGAGTGTGAATCGCAGCGGCGAAAACACACTCGGCAGATTAAAAGGATATAAAAGCTGGAATTATTAGCAGGTACAGCGACTGAAAGCAGCGAGATGAAGGCCAGTGCCTTCAGATGCAAAGACTCGTCCCACAGAAGGCTTTTCTCAGACGGCGCGGCTTCATCACTCCGGATCCAGCGAGCCGACTTGCTTAATTCAAAATTAAGGATAATTTTTGGCTTCAATATCTTGTGGAAAAGAGGTTTTCCCCTAGCGTAAGATATTACATAGTACGAGAGAACCTATCGTTAGAGAACTGCATATTAAGAATCATGTGACAATGATGCTGAAAATTCATCTTGACCATCACATTTTAAAATATATTAAAATAGCAAACAATTAATTTAAGTTGTATTTTGCTGTATTGTTGATCAAATAAAAGCAGCTTTGTAAAAGACTTCTTCCCGAAAACATTAAAGAATTTTACTGAGATCTTAAGGTTAAGATCCTCAAACTGACTATTTGTTAAAATAAAAAAAAGACTTTGTAGACTCGAAGTCTTCGAGTGAATATGAAAATTATTTTATATTTTACAGCACATGATAGAGTAGGTGTTTTGGACTGAGGCTTTGAATCTTCCACCAAGAAAAGGGCCAGTTGAGCTGCTAAAGCTTTGCAGGAGTTAAATGGCTTAAGGTTTGCAGTTGTGGACACCTTTGTCTGAACCTCTTTTCAGCTTTTCTTCACCAATTCGGACTCCAACATTTAGGCATTTAACTGGATGGAGGGTGGCAAAGCCCACGTACTTGGAAGGATTTTTCTCCCTTTTAGTGCTGAAGTGGCAGGGATAACTGCAAGACACTGATGGTCCTTCTATTTCCAGTCATGAACGCCCTATCTGAGGAAATGAAGGGACTAATTTAAGCTTTGATTTCCAGTATAGCGCCTTCTTGGAATTAGATAGTGTCATTGCTACAAATGTGAGAGACTATCTAGGCTACATAAATTGTTTTTGCAACCCCCATTTCTGAGGTATAAATGGGCTGTGATTGAAATATGTCTGACATCATGTGGTGGCTGAGGAAACTGCAGGAAAATATGTCAGGCAGGAATGTTGGAGGGGGGAAAAGAGAGAGGGGGACAGATTGAAACAAAATTGGTGAGAGGGAGAAGCAGAGAACAAGATTTGATGAACATTTTGAGAAAGTGATACTGTCTTGTCAAAATTGCCTATGTGACAATGAGAGATAACAGAAAAAACAATCAGTTTAGTGGCATTTCAACTTCTATGTGTGCATAAAATTTTAATTTGACAATTTTCATTTGTAAAGAGTTTCATCTGTTTATAGTCAACTATAAGCTTCCATTTGTAGATTGATTCAAACAATTCAAAATTATCAAAACATTGCTTTTTTTACAGTAAATCAGCATCCCGACATAACAACACTGTCTTAAAGGGATACTCCACTTTTTTTTTTTTTTTTTTTTTGGATATAGACTCATTTTACCACTCCCCCAACAGTTGGGTTTTACCGTTTTGCAATGTATTTAGACGATTTTTTGATATTTAGAAGAATATCAGTAACCAGACAGTTTCTGGTCTCATTGACTTCCATATTTTTTTTCCTACTATGGAAGTCAATGAGACCAGAAACTGTAAGATTATGCAATAACAGGTTATCTGCAATAACAGATTATTGCAGAAAATACGCTTTGTGATCATCAAAAGTTAATGATTCTTACATGTTTTTTGTTATTATGATAATCTTCTAGCCTAGAAATCTAGACACACCCTAGCGGCAGCAAAAATTATTTTGCAGCAAAGTGTGGTCTAGCAACTCTCCATAGAAGTTTGAGCTGGAAAAACTCAACTCTGGTAGGGCCAATCACATCGTGTATAGAGTCGGCGGGCGGGCTTAACATAATGACGTTGAGTTGGTCAGAGCAAGCTCGGACATATTCGGTTTGAAGTCGTTCATCCTCGGATGCGGCCGGCACCGCGCGAGCTGTTACAAAAAAGCTGTGGCGAAACGGTCAACTTGTCATTTTTGCCCACTCGTGCTGTGTCGTCGAGTATAAAGGCTTTACTCCATGTCAGCGCGCGCTCTGATCGGTATAGGTGCACAGACCTCTCCGGAATCATCTCCACTACCCCGAAGCACCACTACTCCGTTTCCCTCGTAAGCTGATATTGCATTTAAACATTCTCTATATTATTTTTTTTATTGACACACTGTCTCTTTCTCTCTCATACACACAAAAACACACACATACTGTCTCTTTCTCTCTCACACATATGTAGGCTAGTTATAAACTCTTTTGACTTTTAATGATTGGTGTTTTATTTTTTTTTTAAGTTTGTGGGTCGTGTAAAAAACAAAATCTCTCATATTTTCAATGTTCAATGTTGACAGCTGGACTGGATGCGGTAAAAGTTTAATATATCAACTTGCTCCGCTTAGTACGTCACCTTCTTCGTTGCTCTGATTGGCTGTAGCGCTATCCAATTGCATGCAGAGAAATTTGAAAAACAACCGTTTATCCCGCCCCTCGGATTGAGCCCTGTCAATGAAGAGTTTCCAGACCTAACATCTTGATGTAGGTCTGGCATGCCAGGCTAATAATCTTCATAAACTTTTATGAATTTTGAAGCCTAAAATAGGCCTAAATCTAATAGGCAAAAGTAAAAAGCTAAATGTAGGCTATAAATGAACAGTAGCATGACTTCAACATCACCACTCCTAAGCTTATGGCAACTCTTTTAGACTTTATTATAAAAAAAAAACATTTTCCCTGATAATTTGAGTTAGAACAGTGTGCAAGAGCACAATTATAACATTATTATTACACAAAAAGGCTGCAAAGCGGACTAGTGAGTAGATGAGTTCGGCATATTGACATTTCAAGTCCCAACAACCTTTAGTTCCATTTAGCCACTTATAAAAACATAAAAAAACTGAAGAAAACATTGACTTCAGCATGTGCTAAAATGCTAAAATAAATATGCCATCCTTGCGGCACAATATTGTTGAAATTCCATTATTTACACTCACAGCACAGAGATTACAAACTACAAATTTAATGTTTTTATGTTTTCAGAATATAGCAGGTTTTGATGAATGAGTCAAGCTAACAAAGTTACAATAAATGTATACATAGAATGCCAGTACACAAAAAAACACAAACAATTGTGTGAATTTTGCAGCACCTGAGATTAATGGGACTGCTAAACAATGCTTTATATGTGTACATGCATATGCATATGTGTGTGCATTCCAAACACCTCACATTGTGGTTTATGCACAAGAGACTCAAAACTCCCTAGTTTCAATCCAAATCCATTTATACCCGTCTATTAGATTACCCAGCACTCTGTCTCGGCAGCACAAAGCTTGAAATGACCTAATTTACAACACTATCAGCTTAGCTACAGATTTTGCCTTTGACACACATTAATGCGGTGTATTAATTCAGTATCAGTCTCTGCAGGCTAACAGCACATTTGTCTTCTTATGGATATGCCAGAAGAGAAGCGCAGGAAACACACCTGACCCCAACGACCTATTTATTAAACAGCAGGCATTCTAGCTCACGAATCCAACACACAAGTCGCTGTGCATCAAGAAAGTCACTGTGGGTTTTCATCATGTCTGCCACTGCATAAATGTAACTTTAGCCTTATATTGGCGCAAGATATGGAATAATGTATAAATGTCATTCACATTTACATTTCTAATCTATTCCGTGCAAACACTGGTGAAACTAATCACCGTTTAAACCAATGTTTATCCAAGGACACAGCAATAACAGATGGAATCCACGCAGAAAATTAAGTACATAAAAACCTGAAAGTAATTATGTTAAAGGAGATATTATTGGCTGAATTGATAAAAAGCTACAAAGTCAAATTAAAGGGTTAGTTGAAAATGAAAATTCTGTCAATAATGACTCACCCTTATGTCGTTCCAAGCCTGTAAGACCTCCACTCATCTTCGGAACACAGTTTAAGATATTTTAGATTTAGTCCGAGAGCTTTCTGTCCCTCCATTGGAAATGTATACACGGTATACTGTCCTTGTCCAGAAAGGAAATAAAGACATCAAAGTAGTCCATATGACATCAGTGGGTTAGTTAGAATAAATGAAATATCGAAAATACATTTTGGTCCAAAAATAACAAACACTACGACTTTATTCAGCATTGTATTCTCTTCCAGTTCTGTTGTCAATCCGCATTCAGTGACGCTGGTGACGTAAAACGCTGCTGACGTGTTATCTGGTGCGCGCAAGCTTCTTTTACAGTCTGAGGGAGACGCAAGCTGTAAACAAAACAATCTTCGCAAACATGTCTAAGGATTTCGAAACAGAGGAAGACTTGCATTTTTTTGCCCAGCCATATTTATTTGAACCCAAATAAATGGTCGCACCAGATACACGTCAGCAGCGTCTTACGTCAGCAGCATCACTGCGGACTTGTGAATACGGATTGACAACAGAACCAGCAGAGAATGCAATGCTGAATAAAGTCGTAGTTTTTGTTGTTTTTGGACCAAAATGTATTTCTGATGCTTCAAAACATTCTAACTAACCCACTGATGACACATGAACTACTTTGATGATGTCTTTATTTCCTTTCTGGACAAGGACAGTATACTGTGTCTACATTTTCAATGGATGGACAGAAAGCTCTCGGACTAAATTTAAAATATCTTAAACTGTGTTTCAAAGATGAGCGGTCTTACGGGCTTGGAACGTTATGAGGGTGAGTCATTAATGACATCATTTTCATTTTTGGGTGAACTAACTCTTTAAATTGGCTGACCAAACTGGGATTTTTGGCTGGGATCACTTCAGGGAGCCCTATCAACTTTGAGTATCCACAGAACGAGCCATAAACATTGGTGGACATCAAACGCGTCACGCACCAGGCCCCACTGCGCAGGTACAGTATAAACAGGCCGTGCAGTGATGGTCAGCAAGCGTGGCGATGGAACGTTACTGTACATTTCCCATTCCCTCCTTCAGGGAATGAGGGATACAATAGTAACAAGATGTTCCCTTTCAGTCACCCACGTTCTACGTAAGGTTGACATGATGACGTAATTGGGATCCCATGGAAATTGCCACGGTTGCTGCCAGGGAGAGGGATGCTCCGGAAACCACATCCTGCCCAAAGGGAGGTGACGTAGAGAATACACATATGGACTGGCTGGTTAGGGGCAGTGCAACATATGGAATGTCACTGAGGTGCCTCAGGCCTGAGAAGGGAGAGGCTAAAACGGATATTGACGGCAGAGCAGACTCTTACAAGGTAAAGACAAGGGCTCACCACAAGGAGCTGGTCGTGGAATAATAAAACATGGGATCGCCACAGGGATCCCGGCATATGGAACCCAGCCTAGCACAAGTTACACAACCATACAAGCACTAGGCCTGGCATCATACGCTCAGCAAGATCACAGGGTTCGCCTAAGTGTGTAACTCAACTGGAGCAGAAAGCGCACGGATTCACTCCATGTGGAGGGGAATGGCGCAGCAAGCTGACACTAGAGCGGGGACATCAGTGTCACCAGCTGGTTGAAGCGAGCACACAGGAAGAAACCGGCTCAACACGTAGGCTATAAAACGTAGCGAACGTGTTAGGCGTCACCCAGCCTGCAGCTCTACAAATGTTTGTCAGTGAGGCACCGTGCGCCATCAACCAAGAAGAAGTGATACCCCTAGTGGAGTGGGCTCTTAACCCGGACGGGCAAGGAAAGCCTTGGGCTTCGTAAGCCAAGGCGATGGCATCCACTATCCAGTGGTCTATCCTCTGCTTGGAGACAGCCTTCCCCTTCTGCTGGCCTCTGTAACAGACTAAAAGCTGATCTGAAGTCCTAAGGCCTTGTGTTCTGTCAACATACAGGCGCAGAGTGCGGATGGGACAGAGAAAAGCCAGGGCTGGGTCTGCCTCCTCCAAAGGCACTGTTTGCAGGTTCACCACTTGGTTCCGGAAGGGAGTTATAGGAACCATGGGCATGTAACCGGGCTGGTTCTCAGGATCAGGTGAGAGTTAACCGGGCCGAATTCTAAGCACGATTCATCGACTGAAAATGCATGCAGGTCCCCTACCCTCTTGATGGAGGCCAATGCAACCGGGAGAACTGTTTTACCTGACAGAATTTTTAACTCAGCTCATTGCAAAGGCTCGAAGGGTGGTTTCTGAAGAACCGAAAGGACCAGAGACAAATCCCAATAGGGTATAGAGGATTTAGTCTCCTCACCCCCCTCAGGAATTTGACTATCAGGTCGTGCTTTCCCAATGACTTACCTTCGACTACATCGTGATGTGCAAACTTGATCTTTGACCTTTATTCGGAAGTTACTGTATTCTGCCTTTACATTATCTGCAAAACAATAATAGGCCATACAAAGGCAAAATACCTTAACTTCTAATTTATTGACCATTTTGACACTTAGCACTCAATACAAACTTTTCTATGAGAACAATTTAGTGAGTTCTGTCTAGTAAGGCTTAATATTAAATTAATAGAATTTATTTAAAAAAATGAGAAGGCTAGTATGTGTATTGGATCATTTTAAAATAAAATAACACTTTAAGAGGTACCATTAAAGTAACCTTCCACAAATATTTCTTACATTTGAAAGGTTTGATTTAGTTATGCCAGTAATATGTAGACGCCCCTTCTCAAATACTATTCACCCTTTTCTGAAAAAAAACGTATAGGAATATCCTTGTATCTGATGACTGTCACAGTCTGTCTTGTCTCCGCCTCTTCGCTACACTTCCCACTTCCCCCTTGTCTATACACCTGCTCCATCAGCATTGTCACCACACCATCAGCATTGTCACCTGTGTTTAGTCATTGTCATCATCTGTGCCACCTGCTTCTGTTAATTAGTGTATGTTCAGTGTCCATTCTTATGTCTATCACATGAGTATGTGCCTTCTGCCAGTCTGCCTGTCTGCCTGTCGGAACGTCTGAACCCAGTGTGTTTTTTATTGTAAGTAAAAGTTGTCGTTTTGGAATTTTGGACTATTAATAACTCTGTATTTATGTTTTTTTTTCTGGACAGAATAGAAAATGTATTTAGTACCACATGTAGAGTCTACAGTTCTCACTCACAAATTGTGATTAAGATTGATTGTGTTAGTTTAGCTGTCAGCATTTTAACTGGGACAATTTCGTAGACGTTGGTGTAATCCGGTACGTCTGGTCAACCTACTAATAACCTACCAACAGCGACACTTAAAATTGAATGTGAACCTCCAAACAACTTTGCACTTTGATAGATTAGGCTTAAACAATGGATTTGTTTTCTCGGTAAGCTGCGATCTAAGTTATGTTTGCTGGGTTGGTTTGTGTGTGTGGTAATGTTTTCTCCTCACCAGAGGAGGTGTGTCGTGAGGCGTATCGAAGGCGTCCCCAACCGACTCGCGTTGTTTTCATTCAGTGAGTGGACTGTCAGATTGGCAGGCAGCCAGCCACTCTGTATGGCATGAGAAAAATTCTAGGCATACTACTAGTACCCTTTTTTTTTTCACTTTAGTGCGTGTGGCAAAAGTGCTTAAATTACATATAGGCATAACACTGTAACTTCAGCACAGCAAACGCATTGCTGATGGGTAAAACAAAGGCAAAGTGCCTTAACTCCACTGTAACTTAATAACAGCATTTTAAAGTGCAGCGGTACAAAGCTAAAAGACCTTTGCTTTCCCTCTGGAAGTTATGGCAAAAACATCTTATTTTTAGCACAAAAGAACAAAATATATACGCAAGATATTTGTCCACATGATAAAACTGATATCCATTGTTCCAAATATATAGCAAAAACTCATTTTGAGCAAAATTGAAGTTAAGGTCTTTTGCCTTTGCACGGCAGCACTGTGGTCAAATATTTTTGCATAATGATGTGAACTGATAACCATCACTGGCAATCAACTTTCAACACAGATGTGCTAATTTCACATATTCACATTACTCTATTCCTTTCAAAAGGCATGTTTCATTGAGCTTTCTGAGGACGAATGTCTAGATGAATGAAGTGTTGGACTTAGACGGGGCCTTGAAGTTCCTAGATGTGTGGCTGAGCACTGATTCCCAAATCACAGATGGCAGAGGCACAGAGGGGGCTCCCCTCAAGCCCCAAAGCAGAGCAGAAATCCCGGACAGACAGAGCCCCTCGTGCAGAGTAAACCAGATCTCTCCACGGAGTGCCAAAGGGAATCTCTCCACCTTCACTTCGCTGCTTCTAATAATATTTTAATGGGCAGGTCTGCAGAGGCCGGCAGAGACTCAAGAGCTCAAAGAGGAGTGACAAGAGATACAGTCCCAGCCAGAACAGAGTTCCAAAGGACCAATACATCAGACGGCAGAAATATTTAATCCCTGATTTATTACATTCTCCTTGAATGAGAATTTAAAGTCAAATTTCTCAGTTCATCATTGAGTGAACTCTAATCGTGGATTTGCCATAAGAAAGTATAGTTCATGGCTCATCCTCTAAAGGTATCAGTGAAGTTCCCTTTCATTGTCACACCAAGTTACGTTGGATAACGATGAATGGGGTTTTGCTTAGAAAGCCTAACAACTTCGAGTCTTACAAAACGAGCCAATGGCAAAGAAATGCCAATGCTGGTGGCCAGGGTAACTTGAGGGTGACGGTTTGGCACAACCAACAGAAGATTTGTTCTCGGGCCACATCCCCCTCTCCGGTGTTGCAACCCGCGAGCCATCCAGATGATGTCCCGCGGTCGCCCCAGTCACATGACCCAGGCGGGCCGCGGGTGTCACAGTTTGACACAGTTTGAGGGCAAGAATGCGGTTCCACTGAATTTTTTTATGAGGCTCCTTGGGCATATGGTTTGCCTCATATGAGGTTTGCTTCATTTGAGACCGCTTCAGCAGTGGCTTCGCGATCGAGTCCTGAGGTGGGCATGGCAACAAGGCATGCTCCGAGTACCAGTTACTCCGACCTGCTGTCAGACCTTCACCCCGTAGAAGAACCTTTGCTTCAGGGGTACCCTTGGACAGAGTTCCCAGGCATGTTTTATAAACTGAAATACTTCTGAAGTTCTTAAAGATTTTAAGAAGATGTGGAAGGGATTTAGAAGGATTTTTTGTACAAATTAAAATATCATCTGCATACAGAGAGATGCAATGTATGTCTTGAATAATGATTGGTTCTAAAGCCTCCGACTGCTGTGTTGTCTGGGCAACAGGTTTTAAAGATAAAGCAAATAAAAGTGGAGGTAGAGGGCAACCCTGATGGGAAGATCTTGAACCTAGCTGAATAGTTGCTACTTGTTATAACGACTGTAGAGGGGTTAACTTTCAACAACTTTATCATACACTCTAAAAAATGCTGGGTTGTTTTAACCCAATTTTGGGTCAAATATGGACAAACCCGGTTAAAAATGTAATGTAAAAATTTAACCCAACGGCTGGGTTAGTCCATATTTGACCCAAAGTTGGGTTAAAACAACCCAGCATTTTTTAGAGTGTAGAGATAGATCTATCATTAAAACCCATGACTTGGAGGACAGACCACAGGTAACACCATTCCAGCCGATCAAAAGCCTTCTCAGCAACTAAAGAAACAATGGCATTTTGATCTTCTGAATTGGAGGCAAAATCTATAATCTGAAGCAAGCAAACGGACATTATCCGATACTAGTCTAGATTTGATCAACCCAGTTTGGTTATAATGAACTAAATGTGGCATGTAATCCTATAAACGTGAAGATAAGACCTTAGTGTATACAGTAGCTTGACTTCACAGTTCAGAAGACTTATAGGCCTATAGGAGGAGTAGTCGTAAGATGGAAAGGAACCTCTGTCAATAGAGAAATTAAGAATATTCATCAATAGAGGACCAAGCTGAGGCCAATAGGCCTCAAACAGTTTTAGTGGTATTCAGTCCAGGCGCAGAGACCTGACACTATTCATTACTTTAATAGCTAATCTCAGTTCTTCCAATTGACTTGGTGCCTCTCAGGAACATACAGCTTCAGGGGGCAATTTAGGAAGATGTAATGATTTGAGGAATTCAAGTCAATTCAAGTCAAGTCAAGTCACATTTATTTATATAGCGCTTTTCACAATACAGATTGTATCAAAGCAGCTTCACAGTGATAACATGAAAGTAGTACAACACAGATCAATAATATTGTTAATATTAAATAATAAATAAATAACCCCAACTAAGCAAGCCAAAAGCAAGGCAAAAGCAAGGCGACAGTGGCAAGGATTCAGAACTCAGAATTCAGAACAGGCTTTTTCATCATAATGCACCTCTGACGTAAGAGACTTTGGTAGAATAGACGAAAAGTACTTCTTAAAACAGCAATCTTATGAAGTATTATTACAATTTAAAATTACTGTTCCTCATTCTAATATGCTGATTTTGCTGCTCAAACATTTCTTTCTATTTTTGTGGAAACCATGATGCATTTTTCCTTTTTTTTTTTTCTTTACACAGACAGGAACTGTAGCACTAAATTGAAATATTGATATATTTATAATATAATATAAATATATGGAAAAATTGCCAATTGAGAGGGAATGAGTGGGTGGTGATGAGGATCGTGAAGGGGATGGAATCCTGACAGTAGATGCACATGAGCTGAGTCCCATACCCCCTCGCTCTGATGGAACCAGAAGTCGACAGCTGGAACCTCCGAGGGCTCACCTGACCAAGGAAAGAGTGGAGGCTGATAACAAAGGATACACTGGAAGGGGGTGAGCCCGGTGGAGTTCTGCCGCAGGGAGTTTTGAGCATACTACGCCCAAGGGAGGAAACAGATCCAGCTGTCTTGGTACTGGTGGCAGTATGTCCACAGGTAACATCCAATCTCCTGAATCTTTCGTTCAGTCTGCCCCTTAGTCTGCCGGTGGTAACTGGAGGAGAGGCTGATGGTGACCCCGAGGAGTCTGAAGAAGGCTTGCCATACTCTTGAGATGAACTGGGGTCCCCGGTTCATAACGATATCTTCTGGGAGACCGAAGTTCATAAATACATGGTTGAATAGGGCTTCAGCTGCTTCTAACACTGTGGAAAGATCAGGTAGAGGACTCACCTTTAGAGAATCGGTCCACAACGACGAATACACAGGTAAAGCCTTCAGAATTGGGCAAATCCCATTAAATCGAGTCATTAAATCGATTCCGATGTGTGACCATGGTCGTCTGAGAAGAGGTAAATGAACAAGTTTGCCCTCAGGAAGTCTCCTCGGGGTGTTGGTGATGGCACAGACTGAACACCCGCGGACAAACCTGGAGACATCTTTGGTGATGGACGGCCATCAGTACCATTGACTGAGGAGCAAGTGGGTACGCTTGCTACCCGGACGTCCAGAGCCCGGAACTGAGTGAGCTGAGTCCAGAAGGGAAGTCAGAAGATGTGGAGGCACGAAAATACGCCCTTCTGGACCTCGGGTTAGTGAGCAAGTTCCTGGGCGATCTGTTGGTCTCCCAGATGATGGGACTGAGGATTACGGCTGGAGGGAGGATTGGCTCAGAATGAACATCTTCCATGGAGGGATGATGGAGTCGTGACAAAGTATCAGCCTTGCAATTCTTGCTTCTGGAATGATATGATACCACGAATTTGAAGCGTGTGAAAAACAGAGCCCAGCGGGCTTGTCAGGGATTCAGTCTCTTTACCTCCCTTATGTATTCCAATTTTCGATGATCAGTTATCACAGAGAATTGATGGTTAGCTCCCTCCCGCCAATGCCTCCACTCCTCGAGGGCCTGTTTAATGGCCTACAGTTCCCAGTTGCTGATGTCATAATTCTGCTCCGCCGGGGACAGCTTTTTAGAGAAGAAGGCACATGGAAGGAGTTTCGGTGATTCACCCTGCCGCTGAGACATTACTGCTCTTACTCCAGTGGAAGAGGCATCCACTTCAACGACAAATGGAAGGTCCGGGTGGGGATGGATGAGAATGGGAGCAGTGGTGAAGGTCTCTTTCAAATGCTGGAAGGCCTGGACAGCGTCGGATGACAAGGACAGAGACTTAGGCCTGCCTTTGAGAGCTGAGGTGAGGGGAGCACTGATCAGACTGTAATTGCAGATGAATCTTCGATAGAAGTTTGTGAAAACAAGAAATCATTGAAGTTCCTTTACTGAGTTGGGTTGGGGCCAGTTCCAGATTGTTTCCACCTTCCTCTGGTCCATTTGAACGCCACAATTACATACTTAATCGTTTTTACATATTGATTACATACCCAAGGAAGTGAAAGGTAGAGGTGTGGAATTTGCATTTCTCCAATTTCAGATATAACTTGTGCTCTCTCAAGTTTTTCAAGGACCTGAATGATGTGCTGATGATGTTCAGCCATGGATGATGAATAGATGAGTATATCATCTATGTAGACTACTACAAAATAATTGAGGAATTCACAGGGGACTTCGTTCATATATCCCTGACAGACAGCAGAAGCGTTGGACAATCCGAAAGGCATAACCTGATACTCGTAGTGGCCTGTAGGGGTCTCAAAGGCAGTCTTCCACTCCCCCCCACGCCGGATTCGGATCAGGTTATAGGCACTTCTCAGGTCCAGTTTAGAGAATATGCGTGCTCCACGCAGCTGTTCCAGAGCAGCAGGGACCAGAGGAAGGGGATAGCTGAATTTGATGGTCTGTGAGTTGAGACGGCGGTAATCAATGCACGGCCGCAAGCCTCCGTCCTTCTTGGCCACGAAAAAGAAACTCGAAGCGGCAGGATAGGTAGATGGTCAAGTGAACTGCTGGTTTAACGCTTCTTCCACATACTCCTCCATGGCCTTCTGTTCCGGGATGGACAGAGGGTAAATAAGTCGATTGTGCAGTCCCATGGCCGGTGTGGTGGTAACTTGGTTGCCAGTTGCTTGCTGAAAACATCCCTGGAACGCCCGGTACTCCACTGGGATCTCGACCCTGACCTCAGGGCTTTCCACTGAAGTAGAGCAAACTGGAATTCTCGAGTCATCCGTAACTGGACTGAAGCGAAGAAGGGCTTTCCTGAACGGAACTGAGACAGGACATATGACAGTCTTCGCCTCAATGGAGTATTTCATCGGTTCCCCAGTGGAGTACTGGCTGATTTTGGACTAACCACAGGCGCCCCAGGATGATATCCGCAGTGGACTCCTCCAGCACCATGAGGGAGATCTCCTCTGAGTGTAAACAACCAATGCGAAGAACGAGAGTGGGTGTATAGTGGCGAATACGACCTCTTCCCAGTGGCTTGCCTTAAATGGTATGGATGGGTAGATCATGAGTCAATCGCCATTGCCAGATGTTCAGCTTTTGAAGGAATTGACTGGATATGAAGTTCCCTGTAAACCAGAGTCGATGAGGGCTTGCGCTGGGAGACAGACACAGGGGGTAATAACATACACACTGGTTCATGTTAAATGTTCGACACTCAGTGTGAGCTGAATGGCACTTACCGCTTGCCGCGGTGGACGCACAGGGCAAGAACTGAGAAGGTGTTTATCAGATGCACAATGAAGGCAGAGGGAATTTTGTACTCGGCGCTGTCGCTCAGTAGCAGACAGATGGGTGGAGTCTACTTCCATGGGAACTGGTGCTGGAGGAGATGGAGCTGGAGGCAGAGAACTGATAGTGGGTTCAACAAGATCACAAGCAGTGAGGCGCTGTGAAAGCCGGTGTTAGCTGGACCAGGTTTTCTAATCCCGTGCTGTCATCATACACAACCAGCTGATGGCGCATCTTAGAATTCAATCCATGATGGAAGGCAGAGATCAGAGCACTTATTCCAACCGCAAGAGGTGGCGAGAGTACGAAATTGAAGGGCATATGAACTTGATGAATTCCCTTGACGAAGGTTGAATAACTGGTCGAGAATGGACAGCTTGGACAAAGCTTGCTCAAATACTTCTCTGAAGTGCTGTTTGAAGACAGCGAACGACTTTAACACGGGTGAATTGGAGTCCCACAATGACCGAACCCACCGAAACTCTGGACCGGACAGTAATGAAATCAAAAGGCCACACGGGGCTTAGTCAGAGCGAAATAGCGGTGTTTGCGGAAGTAGTGATGGTGGTGATATGAGCGCTACATCGGCCGGTTGATGGTTTGGAGAGAGATCCTCTTCAGGCTCCGGCTGGTTCTGCATCTTTGGTCTGTTCTTCTGTCAGGCTTCACAGAGGAAACAAATGGGATGGTAAGTTTTATAAGTTTTATTGTGCAGATGGATTGCAGTCGGAGATAACAGGTGAGGATCAAATGACTTAGACACATAAATGAGCTTAGCTGGTTATTAATGTCCTTTTTTCTGTTGCGGATGAGTTGGCAGTGATACGGGGAAGACGGATTGGTCTTTGAAGAACGGGAAGCAGGTAAGTAGCAGGTAGTCGGGAAGTCTGTGAGCCATGGAATGACGAGACCAGCCAAGTGACTGCAGTGAGTGCTTTATAGTTCATGTGGGTGATGGGACACAGGTGACGGTGATCAATAATCAGGGGATTGTGAACAGGGAAGTGTCCAATTGGGTGAGAGGGAATGAGTGGGCGGCGATGAGGATTGTGAAGGGGATGGAATGCTGACACATGATTTCCACAAAAAAGAATTTAAGCAGTACAACTGTTTTCAACTGTAATAATAAATCAGTATTAGAATGATTTCTGAAGGATGTGACACTGAAGACTGGAGTAATGATGCTGAAAATTCAACTTTGCCATCACAGTATAAATGACATTATAAAATATACTGGAATAGAAAACATCAATAATATTTTACAGTATTACTGAAATCTATCATTCAATATATAAATATATATATTTGTCTTGTTAATTGGCTAAATAATGAAAGATCCATTCACATTATTTAATTAAAGTATAAAATGTACACAATTAATCAACATCCCTTACCAATGTTATCAATGAATATCTGAATATATCCCTATGTTTGTGTATTTTATCCTTTTTTATCCGTTTTTGGTTGTGTTTCTCTCAATTACATCAGACTATTTGTTCCTCCATAATACAGTACTGTAGCCTTCTGTGAAAAATACAAAATGTGCATAGGACCCTTTTTTGTCATTACATGAACTATAGTCAAAGAGAGCTATGAAAGTCATAACATGGAATACCTCCCCTGGTGCAGCCCTCCCTACTTTCTATTGGGGTCTTTTGTCTCGGATGTCAAAGAAGGCAAAGAAGAAAAATGGCTGCCAGCATTTGCCCTCTTGCCTTCATAACTAAGAGCGTACTGCATGACCGAAGGGACACATTTAAACCTCCTTCATCACCCATACTACACTCTCTTGTCCTAATATAAACCTTTAGCTAATAGAGAAGAGATGGAGCAGAGGACAGTGTAGTCACATTTGTCACACGGCTATGATATCAAAATATAGCTATATTATTTAGCTATCAGGTCACAGGAGACATTAATATCAGATATAAATGTAACGTGTGCAGATCACGTATGAACGGATCACCTGAGATGGATGATAATACCAAGGTAAATTGGGTCATTGTATTATTTGCTGTAATATATAATAAATAATGTACAATTGGATTATTTATTTTTTCAACAGACCAAAAGTGTTTAAAGAGATAGTTACAATAAAAACAAACATTTTAGTATTAAATGTTGATGGTAAATCCATTTGTTTTATATACAATTGTCATATAGTCTATATTACAGCATTTAATACAATTAAATCAGAGCAGTGAATGATTTTTTTTTTTTCATTTGTTGTTTTATTGTCATTAATGGAAGACACATAAGTGTGTGTAATAGACCGTTCAAGCGCAGAAAGCCCCAAAAGTAAACTAAATTCAGCACTCATACGCTTCAGATCTGCACCACAGAATGCCTTCCGCCAGGAATGGTTTATTGTGCTTTTAATAACCCAATAACTGCACATTCTGCAATTTTTCAAAAATGTTTCAGTTCTGCGTTGCACGGATATATTTACATACAGATAAACAAGAAAAATCTCTATTGATTGACATCTTCGTTTTGCCCAGCCCTACTCCGCACTCCCCTCCTCCGTTTACATGAAAAACACTGCGAGTCATCCTTTGTCAATTATAACCGTGGGGACTGCATCCATGTACTCACTTATTTTAATATGCAAAACTGTTACCCAGTCGTAGCAGTGGGCATTTACTTCTAAGTCTTGAATGTGCAATGCCCTTCAAAAAGGAGTGTTTGAAAGAGAAGGTAAAAAAAAAGATAGAAAATCTAAATACTTCTAAATTAGGATGTTTTTTTGAAGTAAAAATCTTAATAACATTATTAGTGGACCTCATAGAACATTATAAAAATAAAAAAAGTTCATGACCCTTTTAAGTTTATTGTAAAACAACCTCATAGATAAATAACATCCACACAAGAAGAGCGCTTACCCTCCACACAAGACGGCTGTGCCCGCGTCGTGCCAGCCACCTGACCAGGGAAACAGGAGCACTTGACAGTCTGTGAACGTTCCTCAATCTTGTTCTTATTACAGCACCGGTGGATGGCCACCACCTCACAGGTTCCCTGCTTCACCTGATACGAAGCTGCAGAAAAGATAACCCTAACTGTTAATATTAATAACCCACCCAAAATAAGAAACAGCATCTACAACTACAAATACAGAAAAGTTCAGACATTTTGTAAAATGCAATAAAATCAAGACTCTGTGATTTGTTTAATTCTCTTTCACCTTTACTTAACTGGCAAAAGCACAAAGAAAAGATTTGCAAAGTTTTCACTAACTTACAAAAATACAAACAAATTTAGTTTTTGATGGCTGTAACACACACCAAGAAAGTTGAAAGAAGCCAAAGTAAAAGTGAAAAGCTTATAGAATATCCAAGTCAAACTCTTGAAATGGTCCACAAGAAGTATGTGGTAGTAGGCAGGGAGATCGTGATTGAGTGTAAAAGCAGCATTTCAGTATTTGCAAGCAGAGATGGGTCATGGCTCATCGCTCTGTGCCAAATATCATGAGAGAATTGTCAAACAATTCAAAAATCCCATTTCTAAAGCCAAGATTCCAAAGAAATTGAGTCTTCAATCTTCAACAATACATAATATTGTGAAAAGATTCAGGGAATCCAGTGAAATTTCAGTCTATGTAGGGCAAGGTAGGAGACCTCTATTAAATGAGCGTGACCTTTGAGCTCTCAGATGGCACTGCATGAGAAACCATCATGAAATTCTGTTAAATACAGCCACATGTGCTCAGGAGTCTTTTGGAAAACTATTGTCAAGACAATGCCAGGGCAATGCCAGCAAGACAATGCCAGGCCTCATTCTGCACATCCTAATATGGTTTCTAGGCACTCTATATCGTAGAAAGGATGTGCTTGACTGCCTGTCTGCAGTCCAAATCTGTCTCTTTTTGAAAATGTATGACCCATCATGAAAAGGAGAATCAGACAACGACGACCTGCTGGCAAGATCGGGCAAAAATTCCACTTTCAAAACTTGTATGCTCAATTTCCAAACTATAAAAAGTGTAGTTAGAAGGAAAGGTGAAGTGACACATTGGGAAACATGCCTCCATCCAAACTTTTTTGGAGTGAGTTGCAGACATCAAAATCAAAATTTGTTTATATATACAAAATACACTTAAGTTGGTCAATTAAAACTTGTGTCAGTTACACAAGGTTAAAGAGAATTAACAAATCACAGATTCTTGATTTTCTTGCATTAGAAGAAATTTCACAGCTTTTCTGGATTGGGGTTGTACAGTATATTTAATGAGAGTGGCATCATCTAATAAGCATCTGAAGGACTACCAGGTCCCTGTTTTTTTCTCTTTCACTTCCCCTAGCAGTACATCTTCTGTTTGGAGTGAAAAAATAAATAATTTAATCACTGGTCATGATCATTTAATCATTATATAAAATCATTTTATCACTGGATTTTTATTTTACAGCCAGTCTAACATGAGTGCTCATTTACAGCCAAAATTTGTCTTAAGAAACAAGGGCTACTCTATGCAGTGAGGTGTGTGGGTATCAACTAATGTTTGTAATGTGGTAATAATGCGAATTGCCAAAATGCATTATGACATGGTTAGAGCTGTTATATAACAGATGGCTGTGGAAAATAACATATCCAGATGATTTAAATCACAGTGTGGAAGAAGTTTTCAAACACCATTAGCATTCCTTAAATACAAAAGTGACTTAAGTGACATAACCATCTGTCCTGCTGTCACGAGAGAGAGCAAACATTTGACATGTATTTGAGGTGAATATTTATGATTTACTTCCTTCTCCTGGGACATTGCCAGCAAACATACAGAACAGAAAAGTTGACCATAAGCAAAAACATTTTTGTAGACTTATTAACATCGCGGTGGGGGGGGGGGGAAGCAATGCAGTGGAACACAAAAATGCATTTTACAGTCCCTAAGGTCAATCTGAAATGGGTCGGATCTTTAACAAAGGTCAATGAAATGACCAGCAAGGCCTGGAAATACATTAAAAACACATTCAAATGACACACCATGTCTTCAATACATAACAGTAAGAAATACAAAAAGTCATGAAATATATTGCTACTTAAGTTTAGAAGGTGTTTTTGCGATGTGATATCAAGTGATTAAGGTTGATATGGATGTGTTGGGTAATATCATATTTATTTACCTTTTTCATGGTAACGCTTCATTTTGATAGTCCACTTTAGACATTCTGCTAAGTAACTTTACAACTAAATGTCAACTAGCAGTCATTAGAGTATTAGACTTGGTAACTTTATTTTACAATGTACTTACCATATAATAACAGTAAATTATGCATAATTACATGCAACCAACCCTCAACTAAACTAGTCTTAATCCTACTTTAACTCTATGGTAAGTACAAGTTGTTAATTAATATTAATTATTACTTAAATGTATAATTACACTGTAACAATGCACAGCTTAAAATGAAGTGTAACCTTTTTTTAAAGTGAGTTACATGTACAATAACAGTATTACTATACACTTTATTTTGATAGTCCCCCAACATTCTACTGATTATAAGTAACTAGCTGACATGTAGCTGCAAATTAATTAGAGTTGACAAGTAGAAAAATTACGTATAGTTAGTAGAATGTCTAAAGTGGACTTTATTTATCAAAATAAAGCGCTAATGCAAAACAATTTGATGTTATTGGAAAAAGAGGCACATGCATTAATTTCGTCTAAATAAGTGTCTGTGATTTGTGATTTTGCATTGGAAATTTTTTTATTTTTTTTTAAACTACTAACAATTTTTTTTTAGTAGCCTTAATTGAAAAATGCTTAAATAAAATATAACATAAATATAAGAATAAAAAATTGTACTCCAAAAAAAATTAAACAAAACAGAAATTAGGGATGTTGCCTTGGCTTACATTGAATGAAGTTTAAGTTTAACTAGAACTTTTTCTATTTTGCAGCATTCACGGTGTGACGTAATTACCGTAAATGAGAGATGACAACCAAGACGTTCTACTTGAAGCTGAATTATGCATTTCTATGGCAACACTATCAACGGCCAAATGAATATGCAGTGGTCACATGGTAGCTCTCAGAAATTCCTAGTTTACCTTGTAATTACAGTAACTACGACATGGTGTGATTGCACCTTTTTTATCATTCTCCTGTGGCCACAAAGGATTATGGGAAGTGTAGTTTGGTTGCACAAGCCTATTACACTAGCCGCGTTTCCACTGCCGGGCCAGGGCCGGGCCGTGCTAGTGCGTGCCAGGGCCAGTCGCGTTTCCACTGTCACTTCCGGGGCTTGATCGGGGCTTCCTCAGGGCCAACGGCCAGGATTTCTGGCCCGTCGAATACCTTGGGCCAGAGGGGGCCAGCTCGGGCTAGAGGCGTGTTCAAGGTAAAAGGCGGAGTTTATCGGTGTTAAGGAACGTTATGATCTGAAGCAAGATGCACACAGGGGTGTCCATGTTTAACCGATTAACCGTTTAAAATTGCATAACATTTTAATTTGAACTGTAGGCCTATGCCAAATGCTGCGCAACAATATATAGGCTATATATAGCTATACATATCGACGAATTTTCAGATATTTGTTTGATTTTTTTGCCCCTTAAACATTTAAAATATTTGACAAATTAATATGAAAAAAATATATATTTTACTGGTTTTCTGAGGCCAAATTAGAACCTGGAAATGATATTTTCCCCGCAGTGCTGAATGAGAAGAGCCGTAACCACAGCCTACAGAAAGGGGATTTATGGGTGATTTATAGGCTATAATAAATGTGTCTGATAATAAAATAATATAAAATAACGAGGCATTAATTGTTTATTAATAAACTATTGTTTTCTAAATGATTTTCGGCTAAAAACATATCTCCATCTCCGGATGCACATTTAGAGAGAAATTAAGCTACATAAACATAGAAGATATTGGCTTTCGATTCGAATTTGTTCGTTTTAAATTGGACATTTAAAGCTTTAATCTACAAAGGATATAACCCCTGTAGACTAAAGCTTTAAATGTCCAATTAAAACGAACAAATTCGAATGCGGTGGCTGTTTCAGGTCTCGCGCTTCAGTTCACGGAGATCATGAAGCGCGCCTTGATTAATTGTTAAAGCACAACGTTTTCTTGTTATAAATAAATGTATTTGCGAATAATGTATTATTATTTTCTGTATGACCAGAAATTAAAGACTATTTTAAGTTGTTTCCACTGAAAGAAATGCAATGAAACTGTTCACATGGGCGTCTCGCAGCCATCAGTGCGTGCTCCACACACACTGGATATGCGTCAAAAATATTGTGTTTATTTGTGCTCTGTTCCTTTTTTGGATAAAGACGTCTTCTACATATGCAGCCTAATAAAATGTTACAATAATGATGATGATGGTTATTATTATTATTATTATTATTATTATTTGCAGACACGGAGTTTTTGTGAAATGGACGTTTTGCTTATTTTCAATTGGCAATTTCAGTTTGAAGGGTGATGGAATTATGGGCTTTAACTGCTCCGTACTTGCTGCGTTTTATTTCTATAAATTAATTTCGTTTCAAATGGGGTCCAATCAGTTATTAAAGGTGTTAAAAATTTACTCTGTATCTCGAGGTTGCGGCGCGCACACTATGCACCGAGTATTAACCGATGGGCCTCGGTTAACGATTAATGAATAACTTGAAAACGTGCCCGCAGCCCTACTTGTTATATCGCGCAAAAAATCGCTGCTTGAAATGGAGAATCGCCTGTACTGGTCTCGGGACACTATTGCAGCCACTACGGCGGGTGAGTTAATGTCACCGGGTGAACCTACTAGGAACCAAAAAAAAATATTGACTCGTTTCCAGGGGGAAGAAGTGCCGGTGTAACACCGGGCCGGCTTTTGGTAAACATATCTGATTATAATGAGCGCCAGCTGAAGCCAATGAGCAGCGCTTCATTGAATCTCATGCCGGGAGGGAAGAATATAAAGAGAGAGGCTTGAAGCATGGCAGGTGAGCTTTTGCAGTGGGAGAACTTCACACAAGTGCTCGAGGGGATTAGAGCAGTGACAGCGGGCGGCGGCAGGATAAGGCTGGTTCCTTGTTCATCTCTGTGAGATCATTTGTCTTTGGATCATCCATCCTATGAAGAGAAGAGAGGCGAGTTGTTTTAATCACTGTGATGGTAGAGTGAGTTGCAGTGTCTGAAAGAGTGAAACAAACACGTGTGAAGATTTCCAAGAGTGATTTATGCACGAGTGTGGTGAGATCAAACAACTGTGTTCTCTCTGAGTCTCTGATGGATGAGATCGACCCATAACTTTAAGAGTTTTTTTTTCTGATCTGCTCTCCTGCCTGTGTTGAAGTAAAACAGAGCTGCTGAATCGAGTATTTCCCCCAGCTGTCATCCAGTCGTGTGAGTACAACACACCGAGTTAATAGTGACATCCTCATCTGTCCTCCTGTCTGTGTTGAAGTAAAACAGAGCTGCTGAACTGAGTATCCCCTCCCGCTGTCATCCAGTCGTGTGAGTACAACACACCGAGTTAATAGTGACATCCTCATCTGTCCTCCTGTCTGTGTTGAAGTAAAACAGAGCCGCTGAACTGAGTATCCCCTCCCGCTGTCATCCAGTCGTGTGAGTACAACACACCGAGTTAATAGTGACATCCTCATCTGTCCTCCTGTCTGTGTTGAAGTAAAACAGAGCTGCTGAACTGAGTATCTCCTCCTGCTGTCATCCAGTCGTGTGAGTACAACACACCGAGTTAATAGTGACATCCTCATCTGTCCTCCTGTCTGTGTTGAAGTAAAACAGAGCTGCTGAACTGAGTATCCCCTCCCGCTGTCATCCAGTCGTGTGAGTACAACACACAAAGTTAATAGTGACATCCTCATCTGTCCTCCTGTCTGTGTTGAAGTAAAACAGAGCCGCTGAACTGAGTATCCCCTCCCGCTGTCATCCAGTCGTGTGAGTACAACACACCGAGTTAATAGTGACATCCTCATCTGTCCTCCTGTCTGTGTTGAAGTAAAACAGAGCTGCTGAACTGAGTATCCCCTCCCGCTGTCATCCAGTCGTGTGAGTACAACACACAAAGTTAATAGTGACCTCTTCATCTGTCCTCCTACCGGTGTTAAGTAAAACAGAGCTGCTGAACTGAGTATCCCCTCCCGCTGTCATCCAGTCGTGTGAGTACAACACACCGAGTTAATAGTGACATCCTCATCTGTCCTCCTGTCTGTGTTGAAGTAAAACAGAGCCGCTGAACTGAGTATCCCCTCCCGCTGTCATCCAGTCGTGTGAGTACAACACACCGAGTTAATAGTGACATCCTCATCTGTCCTCCTGTCTGTGTTGAAGTAAAACAGAGCTGCTGAACTGAGTATCTCCTCCTGCTGTCATCCAGTCGTGTGAGTACAACACACCGAGTTAATAGTGACATCCTCATCTGTCCTCCTGTCTGTGTTGAAGTAAAACAGAGCCGCTGAACTGAGTATCTCCTCCTGCTGTCATCCAGTCGTGTGAGTACGACACACAAAGTTAATAGTGACCTCTTCATCTGTCCTCCTACCGGTGTTAAGTAAAACAGAGCTGCTGAACTGAGTATCCCCTCCCGCTGTCATCCAGTCGTGTGAGTACAACACACCGAGTTAATAGTGACATCCTCATCTGTCCTCCTGTCTGTGTTAAAGTAAAACAGAGCTGCTGAATCGAGTATCTCCTCCTGCTGTCATCCAGTCATCCTATGCAACGAGCCTGATGACGAGAGAAGTCACTGTCAGTCCTACGAGCCTATGCAACGAGTTTGACGACGAGAGAAGTCACTGTCAGTCCCACGAGCCTATGCACCGAGCCTGACGACGAGAGAAGTCACTGTCAGTCCTACGAGCCTACGCAACGAGTTTAACGACGAGAGAAGTCACTGTCAGTCCCACGAGCCTATGCAACGAGCCTGACGACGAGAGAAGTCACTGTCAGTCCCACGAGCCTATGCAACGAGTTTGACGACGAGAGAAGTCACTGTCAGTCCCACGAGCCTATGCAACGAGCCTGACGACGAGAGAAGTCACTGTCAGTCCTACGAGCCTATGCAACGAGTCTGACGACGAGAGAAGTCACGGTCAGTCCCACGAGCCTATGCAACGAGCCTGACGACGAGAGAAGTCACTGTCAGTCCCACGAGCCTATGCAACGAGCCTGACGACGAGAGAAGTCACTGTCAGTCCCACGAGCCTATGCAACGAGTCTGACGACGAGAGAAGTCACGGTCAGTCCCACGAGCCTATGCAACGAGCCTGACGACGAGAGAAGTCACGGTCAGTCCCACGAGCCTATGCAACGAGCCTGACGACGAGAGAAGTCACTGTCAGTCCTACGAGCCTATGCAACGAGTCTGACGACGAGAGAAGTCACGGTCAGTCCCACGAGCCTATGCAACGAGCCTGACGACGAGAGAAGTCACTGTCAGTCCTACGAGCCTATGCAACGAGCCTGCCAACGAGAAGAGTCACTGCCTGTCCCTACTTTTATTCTTTTTTAAACTTAATAAAAAAGTTACTCTTGAACCCACTTCTGTCGTCTGTCTCTTGGTGTCCTTTGGTGACTGCTCCTCCGGAGTGTGGTAGATTACCCTTGGTCTTGACCCCGGTGACATAACTTTTGGCGTAGTCGGCAGGGTTACCACTCGGAGTTGAGCGGCCAGAGGACCCAGGATGGCGGACGAGGATTTGCCGGCCGCCCGTCAGCCAATGGCATCTATATTTATGGGAGCCCCGTGGGCTCCGAGGTACAGTGGGCCTGGCTCAGAGTTAAGCCTGACAGACTGGAAGACGCAAGTGGAGTATCTAGCTGGGCTGCAAGGGCTCCGAGAAGCCCAGAGGATACAATTTGTGTTGAATTCGCTCGAGGGGGAGGCGAAGAGAGAAGTACGAGCAGCACCTGAAGCCGTCCGAGCCACTACACAAGCAATCTTCGAGTTTTTATCCAAACAGTATGGTGATTCCACTCCAGTGGCAGTGTTGCGGGCTCAGTTTTTTAACTGTAAGCAGGGACCTGGGCAGACTCTGCGAGCGTTCGCTCTGCGACTGCGGGAACAGTTCTCCAGGTTGAAGAGTCGGGAGCATCATGGACTAGGAAATGAAGAGACTTTATTGAGAGACCAGTTCCTGTTGGGATTGCGAGAAGGTCCAGTGCGACAGAGTCTGAGGTTACAGCTTCGACGGGATGCCGCCCTGACTTTCGAAGATCTACGTGAAGAGGCTCTAGCCCTGGAACAGGATCACAATCAGGCCGTGGAGTCGCCGGTGTGCATGGCTGCAAGTGGAACTAGTGCCCCAGGATTGCCTGAATTGACGGATTGGAAACAAGCCTTCCGTGCAGAGCTGATGAAAGACGTTCGGGAAGAAATGGCTGAGTTCTCAAAGACTATTCTGGGAGAGCTCCGCCGTGGACGGCCAGAGCCCCCGCCTTTGCTCCGAGACCGGTCATATTCTGATGGAGAGAGAGATCCGGGAAGACGTACCGGCCGACCACTCAGTTCCAGGTTCCAGTGGGATGAGCAAGGGCGCCCGATCTGTAACAACTGCAGGGAGCCAGGTCACTATAGCCGCCAATGCAGCTCCCGGCGTAACTCGCAAGGGGGTTTTTAGGACGACCGGCCACTGTGGGTCAAGTGGTCGGGACCCCCCGGATGGACCCCTTTCCAAGTTCAGCTCCACGAGACAGCTTGGTGGGACGTTGTCCCGTCGTGGAGATTAAGGTCAATGGAGTTATTGTTCGTTGCCTGGTAGATACAGGATCCCAGGTCACCATGTTTGCCGAGAGTCTGTCCAGAGATCTGTTCGACGCCCATCATTTACTAGAGGCTGAAGTCCCCTGGCTCACCTTGCGAGGAGCAAATGGGCTGAACATTCCCTATATCGGATACCAGGTGACTGATTTTGAGGTCCAGGGCACCACGATCCCACAGAAGGGGGTAGTGATTGTGCGGGACTCCTGTCTGGGGGAACATCGTGCTTTGTTGGGGATGAATGTAATCATGGACTGTTGGGAGGAACTGTTCCAGGCTGGTCCTCTTCATTCTACTTCTGTAGCCGAGAAGCGAGAGTGGGAACGGGTTATCACCGACTGTCGACGGGTACAGGTGGCCAGCTCCCAACAAGATCGGGAAGACTCTGGTCGAGTGGTATGTCGATACGCCATCTCTATTCCTGCCCGGAGTGAGGCTGTGGTCTGGGTTCGTCTTCCTGAGCGGGCCTATGGTCGAGAAGAGTATGTCCTTATTGAGCCCCACTGGGAGTGTCAGTCCGTCGAAGTTGCTCGGGGGTTAACAGTGGCCCGTCAAGGCCGGATTGCAGTAAAAGTGAGGAACACAAACACTTACCCTGTCCAACTCCATCGTCACCAACGGTTGACCCGAATTACGCCAGTGGATTCCCATCAGGTGAGGGAGGAGCAGGAGGTCCGCTTCTGCCAAGTGAGCGCAACGGTGGTCGAGGTCGGTCTTGCAAGGGAGGAATCTGGTCCTGGTCCCGCTGCATGCAACATGCCGACCCATTTGCAGAACGAGTCCCTGCAGGGGGAGGGCCTACAGGAAGAACAAACGCGCCGACTCCAGGGTCTGTTGGCCAAGTGGCAAGGCGTCTTCTCCACCCATGAGGAAGACTATGGATGCACCGACATCGTCAAACACGTTATACCTACCGGAGATGCTCCGCCTAGTCGAGAGCGGTACCGGCCGGTACCTCCAACCTTATACTCTGAGATTCGTGCCTTATTAAAGGGGATGCTGAGACGCGGAGTTATTCGAGAGAGCAGCAGCCCATGGGCCGCCCCAATTGTCCTGGTCCGTAAGAAGACCGGCTCTTGGAGATTTTGCGTGGATTATCGCAAGTTGAACCTTGTCACCAAGAAGGATGCTTTCCCCCTGCCCCGGATTGAGGATTCCCTTACAGGACTGACCAACGCCGCCTGGTATTCTACCCTTGACTTGGCGAGTGGCTACTGGCAGGTGCGGGTGGAGGAGCAGGACCGAGAAAAGACCGCATTTACCACCCCCTTTGGCCTGTTTGAGTGGGATCGTATGCCCTTCGGACTCTGTAACGCCCCTGCGACCTTCCAGAGGCTGATGCAGCGATGCCTGGGAGGACAGTTGATGGACTCTACCCTGGTGTACCTGGATGATGTGATCGTCTATTCTCCCGACTTTGACTCTCACCTGTTGCATCTGGAGCAAGTTTTCCGTGCTATGAGGCGGTATGGACTGAAGCTCCAGCCAGGGAAATGCCAGCTCTTTAAGAAGGAGGTCCAGTTCTTGGGGCACCGAGTGAGTGCCGCAGGAGTGGCTGTCGACCCGGAGAAGGTATCTGCAGTGCAGGGTTGGGTTCCACCAAAAACCATCAGGCAGGTGCGGTCCTTCCTGGGATTTGTCGGCTACTACAGGCGCTTCATAAAAGACTTCTCAAAAATTGCAAAACCCTTGAACCAGCTGCTGGCCGGATCTGGTTCTTCACGGAGCCGGAGCTCCCCCATGATTACTTGGACCCCAGAGTGTGAGACCGCCTTTCAGAGGCTGAAGCAGGAATTGCTGCAGGCCCCCATTTTAGCTTACGCTGATTTCACCCGACCCTTTGTACTTTACACTGACGCTAGCAACCGCGGATTGGGAGCCGTACTGGCCCAGCGACGAGACGGAACAGAGAGGGTCATCGCTTACGCCAGCCGGAGTCTCCATCCAGCAGAGCGGAACGATGCCAACTACAGCTCTTTTAAAATCGAGCTGCTGGCCCTGAAGTGGGCTTTGTGCGAGAAGTTCAAGGACTACTTGTGGGGAGCGGAAGTATTGGTGGTGACCGACAACAGTCCATTAGTCCACCTCCAAACCGCAAAGCTAGGGGCAGTGGAGCAGAGGTGGGTGGCCCAGCTCGCCAATTTCAATTATCGGTTGCAGTATCGACCAGGCCGCGAACACATAAATGCTGATGTCCTGTCACGATTACCACCGGTGGGGGAAGGGGGAACCCCAGGACTGGAATCAGAGGAAGGGCTGATGGTAGGAATAGTAGAGGCGCAGGGAATGCGATCGGATGGAGTACCGGCAAGTTGGGGAGGGGACCCCCACCGATGGAGAGGGCGGCAGGAACAGGATGAGGAGTTGGCTATCCTGCGGGTTTGCCTGGAGCAGAATCGACTCCCCGGGGCGGACGAACGACGGGAACATCCCGTGGGATTGAAGAAGCTTCTGGGACACTGGAAGAGATTGAAGTTGCGGGAGGGAGTAATCTGTAGGTCTGTCTTGGACTCGAAGACCCATGAGATGGTCTATCAGGTGGTGGTGCCTAGAGCCCAAATCCGGCCGTTGCTTCAGGCCTACCACGATCAACTAGGGCATCAGGGCCAAGAACGAACAGTGTCACTGCTGCGCCGGCACTTCTTCTGGAGCGGGATGGAAGAATCAGTGGGGACGTATGTGCAGGGATGCCCCCACTGTACGCTGTTCAAAACCCGACGAGACGTGAGGGCCCCCATGGTCCCGGTGAGGCCCAGAGCCCCGTTGCATATGTTGGCTATGGACTTCCTGACCTTGAGCCGCCCAATGGATCGCTACCAGAACATCTTAGTAGTCACTGACTTGTTCACCAAGTATGCCTGGGCAATACCGACTTTGGATCAGACCGCCACCACCACTGCCGGTGCTCTGTGGAGACACGTCTTCCAGCCCTTTGGATGTCCCGAAACACTCCACTTGGACCAAGGGCCGAATTTCGAGTCCCGTGTCATCCAAGAATTATGCCAATTGTACGGATGCAAGAAGACCCACACCACCCCATACCATCCACAGGGAAACGGGGGGTGCGAGCGTTTCAATCAGACGCTTCTAAGTTTACTGGGGACTCTGGATGCGGACCATCAGGGTTACTGGACGGATAGCCTCCCGGCCCTGGTGCAGGCCTACAACAACAGTGTCCATAGCACTACGGGTTATGCCCCTGCTTACCTGATGTTTGGGAGACATGTGCGTCTGCCCACAGATCTGCTACTAGGGGCAGCAACGGCTGAGGCCCCCGCTACCACCACCGAATGGGTACACCGACACCATCGCCAACTACACTCTGCGTATGAGAAAGTGTCCAAGCACCTCGACGCGGCCGCCCAGAAGAACAAACGTCTGTATGACCGCACTGCTCGAGAGGCCCCTTTGTTACCTGGAGAACGGGTGCTGGTGCGAGATAACCGGCGCCAGGGGAAGGGGAAGCTCAGCGACCGGTGGGAAATCGTGCCGTATGTGGTGGAGAAACGACAGAGGCCGGACCAGCCCGTCTATGCCATTCGGCCAGAGGGGAAGACTGGCCCCGTGAGAATCTTGCACCGAAACCTGCTTCACCCTTGCCCCAACTATCCGCGGCAAGAGACTGAGGCGCCACCGGCACCTGTGGCCCCTGTACCACCTTTGATGGGTTGGGTTGTGGTCCCTAGAGCCCCCACTCCTGAACCAAGAGAGGAAGAGCCCGTTCACCCAATTCGACATTCCCAAAGGGAGACCCGAGGAGTACCTCCTACTAGGTATGGAGACTGGGTGTCTGGACCCCGTTCTCGGGACTAGAACGGATCCGGTGGGGGAGGGTGTCACCGGGTGAACCTACTAGGAACCAAAAAAAAATATTGACTCGTTTCCAGGGGGAAGAAGTGCCGGTGTAACACCGGGCCGGCTTTTGGTAAACATATCTGATTATAATGAGCGCCAGCTGAAGCCAATGAGCAGCGCTTCATTGAATCTCATGCCGGGAGGGAAGAATATAAAGAGAGAGGCTTGAAGCATGGCAGGTGAGCTTTTGCAGTGGGAGAACTTCACACAAGTGCTCGAGGGGATTAGAGCAGTGACAGCGGGCGGCGGCAGGATAAGGCTGGTTCCTTGTTCATCTCTGTGAGATCATTTGTCTTTGGATCATCCATCCTATGAAGAGAAGAGAGGCGAGTTGTTTTAATCACTGTGATGGTAGAGTGAGTTGCAGTGTCTGAAAGAGTGAAACAAACACGTGTGAAGATTTCCAAGAGTGATTTATGCACGAGTGTGGTGAGATCAAACAACTGTGTTCTCTCTGAGTCTCTGATGGATGAGATCGACCCATAACTTTAAGAGTTTTTTTTCTGATCTGCTCTCCTGCCTGTGTTGAAGTAAAACAGAGCTGCTGAATCGAGTATTTCCCCCAGCTGTCATCCAGTCGTGTGAGTACAACACACCGAGTTAATAGTGACATCCTCATCTGTCCTCCTGTCTGTGTTGAAGTAAAACAGAGCTGCTGAACTGAGTATCCCCTCCCGCTGTCATCCAGTCGTGTGAGTACAACACACCGAGTTAATAGTGACATCCTCATCTGTCCTCCTGTCTGTGTTGAAGTAAAACAGAGCCGCTGAACTGAGTATCCCCTCCCGCTGTCATCCAGTCGTGTGAGTACAACACACCGAGTTAATAGTGACATCCTCATCTGTCCTCCTGTCTGTGTTGAAGTAAAACAGAGCTGCTGAACTGAGTATCTCCTCCTGCTGTCATCCAGTCGTGTGAGTACAACACACCGAGTTAATAGTGACATCCTCATCTGTCCTCCTGTCTGTGTTGAAGTAAAACAGAGCTGCTGAACTGAGTATCCCCTCCCGCTGTCATCCAGTCGTGTGAGTACAACACACAAAGTTAATAGTGACATCCTCATTTGTCCTCCTGTCTGTGTTGAAGTAAAACAGAGCCGCTGAACTGAGTATCCCCTCCCGCTGTCATCCAGTCGTGTGAGTACAACACACCGAGTTAATAGTGACATCCTCATCTGTCCTCCTGTCTGTGTTGAAGTAAAACAGAGCTGCTGAACTGAGTATCCCCTCCCGCTGTCATCCAGTCGTGTGAGTACAACACACAAAGTTAATAGTGACCTCTTCATCTGTCCTCCTACCGGTGTTAAGTAAAACAGAGCTGCTGAACTGAGTATCCCCTCCCGCTGTCATCCAGTCGTGTGAGTACAACACACCGAGTTAATAGTGACATCCTCATCTGTCCTCCTGTCTGTGTTGAAGTAAAACAGAGCCGCTGAACTGAGTATCCCTCCTGCTGTCATCCAGTCGTGTGAGTACAACACACCGAGTTAATAGTGACATCCTCATCTGTCCTCCTGTCTGTGTTGAAGTAAAACAGAGCTGCTGAACTGAGTATCTCCTCCTGCTGTCATCCAGTCGTGTGAGTACAACACACCGAGTTAATAGTGACATCCTCATCTGTCCTCCTGTCTGTGTTGAAGTAAAACAGAGCCGCTGAACTGAGTATCTCCTCCTGCTGTCATCCAGTCGTGTGAGTACGACACACAAAGTTAATAGTGACCTCTTCATCTGTCCTCCTACCGGTGTTAAGTAAAACAGAGCTGCTGAACTGAGTATCCCCTCCCGCTGTCATCCAGTCGTGTGAGTACAACACACCGAGTTAATAGTGACATCCTCATCTGTCCTCCTGTCTGTGTTAAAGTAAAACAGAGCTACTGAATCGAGTATCTCCTCCTGCTGTCATCCAGTCATCCTATGCAACGAGCCTGATGACGAGAGAAGTCACTGTCAGTCCTACGAGCCTATGCAACGAGTTTGACGACGAGAGAAGTCACTGTCAGTCCCACGAGCCTATGCACCGAGCCTGACGACGAGAGAAGTCACTGTCAGTCCTACGAGCCTACGCAACGAGTTTAACGACGAGAGAAGTCACTGTCAGTCCCACGAGCCTATGCAACGAGCCTGACGACGAGAGAAGTCACTGTCAGTCCCACGAGCCTATGCAACGAGTTTGACGACGAGAGAAGTCACTGTCAGTCCCACGAGCCTATGCAACGAGCCTGACGACGAGAGAAGTCACTGTCAGTCCTACGAGCCTATGCAACGAGTCTGACGACGAGAGAAGTCACGGTCAGTCCCACGAGCCTATGCAACGAGCCTGACGACGAGAGAAGTCACGGTCAGTCCCACGAGCCTATGCAACGAGCCTGACGACGAGAGAAGTCACTGTCAGTCCCACGAGCCTATGCAACGAGTCTGACGACGAGAGAAGTCACGGTCAGTCCCACGAGCCTATGCAACGAGCCTGACGACGAGAGAAGTCACGGTCAGTCCCACGAGCCTATGCAACGAGCCTGACGACGAGAGAAGTCACTGTCAGTCCTACGAGCCTATGCAACGAGTCTGACGACGAGAGAAGTCACGGTCAGTCCCACGAGCCTATGCAACGAGCCTGACGACGAGAGAAGTCACTGTCAGTCCTACGAGCCTATGCAACGAGCCTGCCAACGAGAAGAGTCACTGCCTGTCCCTACTTTTATTCTTTTTTAAACTTAATAAAAAAAGTTACTCTTGAACTCACTTCTGTCGTCTGTCTCTTGGTGTCCTTTGGTGACTGCTCCTCCGGAGTGTGGTAGATTACCCTTGGTCTTGACCCCGGTGACATTAATATACATGCTATCTTCCTAATTTAAAAAATAAATTAATTCATAATACCCGCTGAAATGGGTTGGGTTTTATGACGTTTGATCCTGAAAGGCGTGTTAGGGGTGGGGTCTGGGGCAGCGCTGTGGGGCTACTGGCCCGGCAGTGGAAACGCAAGCCCGGTGCTTGAGGCCCGAGGCCACTAGCTCGGCCCGGCTCGCTGTTAGCTCTGGCCCAGCCCTAGCCCGGCAGTGGAAACGCGGCTATTGCCATACTTGATCAAACTCTTAATTGATCATAAAATATGTTATTCAAAATGCAAATTACAAATCATTTTGATCAGAGCCAGTTAACTGAGTGATTCTGCTATTGATTTGTAAATGTTAATTTTATGTGTTAAAAATAAACAAACAAATAAATTAATTAATTAAAATGGTATACTGTGCATTTTTAGGTTTACTAAATGAAATGCGATGCAATAAAGAATCATAATTGATTTAATCCCATGTTATTCTTTTATACACATAAATTATTATTTTTTAATTATATCCAATGCTGCGTTTCATTACCATATTTCGAGATGACAAAATATGACGTTCTACTCTGAGCTGCTCACATCCTCGGACTGGGAAATTTTGCGTTCCTATGGCACATCTTGTAATTACGACATGGCGTAAAACGCACCTTAATTCACGCATGACGGGTCTGCACACACATATACACAGAGGTTTCCATTTCATCAGGCCGTGAACTCCCTCTCCCGCGATGATGTGTAGTTTGTTTGACAGCTTCCTCCTGGGAAAAGTGGTGCTCCTCAGCTTAGAGAGGCCTCGTGCTTTCTACTCTACCTTCTCTTTTCATTTCCTCCTGAACTCACCTCTCTGTCTTCTCCCCTTGAGGCTTCACATGTAGACACATTACCCCCCTCACCCTGTCCCCTCTGTCCAACATGGACCCTGACGACTGGGCTTTAATTAGAGGAAGCGTGCAGAGTCCAGGGGGCGAGTGCTTACAGGCTGGATGCCCGTGCGCGTGCCACTCCAGGGTCTCTGTCAGCCCCGACATTGCAGGATAAACAACAGATAAGGGCAGATCTCTAGCTGTGACTATGACTGACACCACGGGACCTCACGTCGGATCCTGCATGGGTATCGGAGAGATAATGAATGATGGATGGTGTGTCTCTGTATTCTGGTGGTGAGGGGGTGGGGGAACTTTTTTGGAACCTGGCATATATACAGTATGAATTTTATCTGCAAAAGGTAGTATATGATTTTGCATCTGAAGCTTCTGTATTATCAAGCTAAAACTAAAACTTGAAAAATCATTATGGTAACTGAAATAAAGCTGAAAACAAAATTATTTTAGATATTAGATGAAAACTTTATTAGATTTTATTAGATATGAATTAGATATTTTATTAGATATGAATTAGATATTAGATTAACTTTATTAAAACTACTAATTACAGTTAAACAAAACTAAAACTTATAAAAATGAAGGAAGTGCATAACTAAATTACTAAAACTAATAGGAAAAATGTAAATATTAAGAAATAATTTATAATATTAATACATTAAATAATACTAAAATAACAAAACATTTAAAAAAGACTGCTGAAAGGAGTCTTTTTAATTTGATAAACTATAAAAATTGAGATATTTAATGGCTCTTTAAAGCGAGTTTTGTTTTGTTTTGGGTTTATTTTTAGATGACATGTTCATAGACAGAAGACAAAATCATCTACAGGTAGTCTGGGTCACATTTGCTTTTTTTTTTTTTACTTTTTACTTGTAATTTTGTTCTTGGTTTTCAAGAAATGACAACCTGTCCACTTCTGTTAAATGAATTTGCACCAAAATACCAGAGTTTGACTGGATACAATATTTAATGGATCAACAGCAAAAGATATGGGAAGATTATTCCTTGTTAAAATCAATTTATCACAATTTTGTATTTCAAACAGTGGTATTTGGAGTGAAGTCATGGATTCAACTCCCTGGTACTGCAAGAACTGATAGTTTTTCTTTATTAACCTTTATTCAGCGAGGATGCATAATATTTGTCAAAAGTGACAGTAAAGACATTTCTATTGTAACAAAAAAATGTATTTAAAATGAATCAGCATATTACGGAGCCCCTAGGGGGACATGGTGATGGAAAAAAATATGAGATGGAAGCAAAAAACATATTCCAGTGTTTTGCATTTGCTCGCAAAGAAGACAAAAAAATTGCAATCTAAAGCAAGGTTTTTGAGTAGAACACAATAACATTTGTGAGAGAACGCAAAAGCGTTGTCATATAATCACATTTTCTTTATAATTCACGGTGTGCCTTTAGTGGCTCCATGTCATTTTAGAATGATTTCTGAAGGATCATGAGACACTGACAGAGAGAAGACTGGATTAATGGCTACTGAAAATTCAGCTTTGCCATTAAAGGAATACATAAAATTTTTTAATACATTAAAATAGACAGCATTTATTTAAAATTGTAATAATATTTTAGAATATTGCTGTTTTTATAGGATTTTTTTATCAAATAAACGCAGCCTTAGTGAGCATAAAATTCTTTCCTTTCCAATGCCAACATTTTAAAAGTGTATATTCAAAAAAGCATTAGTCAGCGATTCAGATCTACTGAAAAAAAGAACTCACATCAAGTCAGTCACTAAAACCCTTTGAATGCTAATTGGAACTTATATTTAAGAGTTAAATGTAATTTCAAGTGTATTTAATGAATATCTGGAATAAGAAATATAAAACGGTCGTGCTTATATATATATATATATATATATACAGTATATATACACTTTTTACTTGTAAGTTATATATATATATATGTATATATATATATATATATAAGATAACTTACTTGTAAGCACAGTATGGGTCCACACACACAGTGTCTTGTTAGTGTGCAGAGAATCCAGATGGAGGCTCAGCACTCCCAAGAACAAAGGCCATACTGCCTCCTACTGGCATAATAGGCTAACATGAAAAACATGAGCAATCTCTTCCTTCATAAGTAGCAATGGCACATATCAACCCTTTTTCTACCATTAACAGTTATCTACAGTCAAATTGACGAGCAATTCCCTGGATTTAACAAAAATACTGTGCTGCAAAATCATACAGCCAACCAGAGGATGAAGGTCTCACACTATCACTCATGTCTTACACTTTTCTCACACACACACACACACACACAGGCAGGCGTCACATCTTGGACACTTAGGCAACATCATCTGACACATCTCTGGCCCCGGAGACTACAGCAACCAACAAGCCACAAAATGAGAAAATGAGATCTCAGGCAGTGGAAAAGATTGCTCGTAGTGTAAATGTTGCAATATAAGCTAATAACGACCAAACAGGCATGCAAAATGTGTGCTGTGAACAGCTGAAATGCATCTGAATATGCCTTTTTCTGTATGTGGCTCTTTTTACACACTTGGCAGCAGAAGTCATTTGTAAAATTCTCCGCCGCACCATTAAGCACAGTGAGCAGACTCCGGGGATAATCGTGAGATTTTCTTCGCGGCTTCTCCTCCAGGACCACAACACTGGAATTAACCGCTCGACGTTCCACCATAGCCATCTTGTTCTGGATTTTAAAGAGCTGCTATGATGGTCTCAGAGAAATAAATCTCAGATCAGCCTGAAATCAAATAAGATTTCAAGCATGGCTAACTGTCTCTATCCCTGTGGCGGACGCATCTGGGTGTCAAGCTAAACACCATTACCTTGAGCTGATGGGGCAGCCAGGCGATTGATATATTCTGACAGCGCGAGGCGAGTGAGCCGTTGTGCGATTTATCAAGAAGCATGTCTTTCTGCTGTCAATAGTTGACTGGCGTGTCAGTACCAAAAGGGAAGACATTTTGTGACTCTGAGGGAACTCAGTTGATTGCGACGACAATGAGTGCACCGAGGGCCTATCAATGTAACGTGTTAATTTGGTGAGATTTTTTTTTTTTTTAAATATGCGCTAAAAATAAAGCTCTGACCCAGAGGTAAAATCTTTTACAGGATTTTTTACAGAGAGCAACAGCATGAGAATGGACTCTTTGTGGCTCTTTTTTCAAATCTTTAAAAACATTTCTTATTATTATCAATGTTGAAAACAGTTGTGCTGCTTTATATTTTTGTGAAAGTTGATAACTTTTCCCTCAGGATTCTTTGATGAATATAAAGTTTATATAATTTCACATCATAAATGTATTTACGGTCACTTTTAATCAATTTAATGCATCCTTGCAGAATAAAAATGATTAATTAATATATATATACAGTATATATATATATATATATATATATATATATATATATATATATATATATCTTCACCAAGGGCCTATCGAGATTGGTGAAGTCAGATCCAATGGGAGTGAAGTCAAATCCACTACATCACCTCCCACCAAAGTGGACATGGCCTTGGCTTATAATATAGCTTGATGGTCTGATATTATCTGTTTTTTCCAACGCATTCTCATCCTTTAGCGTCATATAGAACGCTATATGATAAAACGGCGCTATACTACGCACATGGCACCCGTTATCGTTAATATAACATGCGCTGTAATGGTTAGGTGTGGGGTGGGGTAGGGTAGTCTGATATTACGCTAAAGGATTTATGACGCCTTGGGTCCGCGTGAATATTAACGATAAAGGGTGCCATGTGCGTAGTATAGCGCCGTTTTGTCATACAGCGTTCTATGTGACGCTAAAGAATGAGAACGGGCTGGGTTTTTCATCTCTTCAGCGAAGCTCACGCATTGTTGGATCCGAAGAGAAGAAGTCGCGCCGTCTGAAAAAACCCGCTGAACTTAATCTCGCTGTCTTCAGTCGCCATACCTGCTACGCTTTCCAGTGTTTATATCCTTTTACTTTCACCGCTGCGACTCACACTCTCTCTATCTAAAAAAGCAGCGTCTTTTTAAAGATGACTTGTTCCAGGGGCTCGTTCAGAGCCGCAGTCAGTGAAGTTGACCGCCATTGTATCTGCGTTTCCAGCCTGGGTAAGGATCATGCAGCACTCGCTGACGGCGGCTGCAAGCTTTTGCCCATGGTGACTCGCCTGGCATTTTTCTCGGAGTCTGCACTTCCGCCCGCTATAGTACCACACCGTAAAAAGCGTAATTTGTGGTACACCAGCTTCACTCGAGTCACTCATTCACTCGAGTCACACCGACGGACAACAGCCGCCGTCCACCGCCGCTTCCGCCATTAATGGCGACGAGATAGCTACATCTGTAGAGGCCAGCTCCTCTATCCTGCCGTCGAACAGTGAGGATTGGGCAAGCTCTGTGGACCTCCTCCCCTATGGCCACGAGTCGTCAGGAAAACGGGCCAGCATCGAATCTTGCCTTGAAAGCTGATGTGTCTGCTCTCACAGGCCGTGGCGAGGGCATTGCCCGCGCACAACCGACTGGATGGATGTTTTCTGCAAAGGGCTTATGCCGCCACTGGCCAGGCTGTATCGACATTACAGTCGATGGCCATACTGCAGATCTTCCAAGCTGACCTTCTCTAAAAACATGATGAGGAAGGACGGAAGCTGTCAGTGTGCCGGATTTGAAAAACGCTACAGACCTGGCTCTTCATGCCACAAAATCCGCTGCACAGACCATTGGGCGAAATGTGGCTTCTCTCACCATTGCTGAGAGACATCTATGGCTGATGTTATCTGAGATGCCGGACTTGGATTGTTCTCCCCAGCTGGCCTCTTTGGATCATCCATCAAAGATTTCGCAGATAGATTCGCTGAGGTTCAGAAGACGTCACAGACTATGAAGCACTTCTTACCAAAGCACTCTAGATTCGCAGCAGATTGCCCAAAACAGTCATCTGCTCGAAGCTCCCAGCCTCAGCCCACCGCTGCTTCACAGCACCGACAAGCCCAGGACCAGAGACCACTCTCTTGCTCTGCCGGCCGCCGAAACACAAATGCCGTTTCCACGGCGACCCAGATAAATCAAATAAATACTTTAATTTCTGGTAGTCCAGCCATATCGATGGTGTTATGAGTGTAATAAAAATGCCAACAGCCCAGTGTTCATTTCTACACAAACACAGCCCACAACAGTACAGGGCTCGCACAAATAAAACCAACTCGTGTCGGTTGAGCATTAAATGTAGTGAATGTGCCCACAACCCAGTGCCCACAAACACTACACACTACATGTCCCATGGTTTCTGTAAAAACAAAACCAACACACATGCAGTCAGCTCAGGCCGACAAGTGTTTTCAGTGCAGTGCAGTAAATCTTGCCCACTGTCTCACTCACAGACATGTTGTTCCATGACTCCCTTAACTGCGTTAAGGGAATCAAGCTCAGCCAGGCTGCCCGCCGTGATCGAATTTTGGCCAGACAGACTGTCCAGAAACAATGTTTCGGCAGGAGAATGGTCTCTACACCTGCAGACGGTCCTACTGCTCTGGGAGACATTTGGCAGAGCACAAGTAGACCTGTTTGCGTCCCAAAGAAACACTCATTGTCTTAAGTGTTTCTCCAAAAGTCCACATCTGTCCCCACTGCCCACTCTATGCTTTTCCCCCCGTATTGCTCCTGCCTCAAGTATTGGAATGAATAAGGGAAAACGGATGCTCAGTGCTACATGTCTCCGTTCTGGAAAAACCAGACTTGGTTCCCAGTTCTGATGCAGCTGACAAGCACTGCCCCATGGCCAATACCGATGAGGAAAGACCCCCTCTCTCTTGAGCCAAGGGCTTGATTTGGCATCCTCGCCCAGAGCTGTGGTCCCTGCACGAATGGGCCATCAACGGGTACAGTGTTAAACACTATCACGCAGTCTAGAGCGCCATCTCCAACTCTATTCCTCAATGGTCTGTGTTTTCTGGCTGGTGCAAAGCTCAAGACTTTTCACCCCTAGACTGCAGGGTTACGGAAGTTCTCTCCTTCCTTCAAGAGCAACTGGATAAGGGCAGAACCCCATCCATGCTCAAAGTTTATGTGGCGTGGGTTTAAAAAACCCACGACTGGCCAGTCACTGTGGAAGAATGATCTGTTCATCCGCTTCCTTAAAGGAACACTCCGACTTTTTGGGACTTTAGCCTATTCACCTTACCCCCCAGAGTTAGATAAGTCCATACATACCTTTTTCATCTCCGTGCGTGCTATAAGTCTTTTTGACGCACCCACCGCTAGCCTAGCTTAGCACAAAGACTCGATGTGACTGGTTGCAGCTTTCATACTGATCCAAATGAGTGGCAAAATAACGCAAACGTTTTCCTATTTACATGTTGTGGTTTGTATAGTCACATAATGTACAAATAACAAAGTCAAATGAGACACAGACATCTTTTAACCGTATAAAACCTGGGAACTATTCTCTGAAGGCGAAGCACTGCTACTTTGACGGCGTAATAACCGCATCACCGAAGACACGCCGTGGTGAGGAGCGGAGAGTTCGCTCGGTGTTTGGGTAATAGAGTCAGCAATTTATAAATAGTAAAAGCGTAGTTTAGAGTCATGGGTTTTCGCTCTATTGTAAATAGCTGCGACTGTAAACAGGGGAGGTAACCATGTTTCACAGAATTCCAACTAAATATGCTGACTGGATGAAGAAATGGCTAACTTACTCTGGATATTTATCCAAACACACCTATTATCAAGGGACATTATGTTTGCTCGGTACATTTCAATGAGGACGACTATTTTGAAAAAATGGAATTTGCCACACGGACCATAATGTGCTGAAGGATACGGCCATCCCATCGATAGACAGGACAAGTGGATCACCTGCGGTTGAGGTAAGTGTTCCGTTATGTTTTTAGATGACCTACTGTAACAGTGCCTTTAGCCAGATCTAATGTAACGTTAGTGACACTATTATATGATTAGGGTATGAATATGTTTTTATCTTGATGCGGTGCGGACGCGCTTTGGGAAAAAAAACTAACGCGTTCACCGCGTTGAACTTGCACCCTGCGCGCGGCGCGCCTAGTAGCCTAAATTTGAAATAACCATGGAAATAACGAACTTGAGCGTGCAAAAGGGTACGATAGGCTGTGAGTTCATTGTGCAAAAACAATTTGTGCTATTACTTTCCCCTTATTCTATCCTATAGTAATGCAATACTGTATATTATATAGGCAAATGTATTTACTGTTGAATACATTTGGTTCAGCTAATAAATTGCATTTAAAATATATTGATTCCTGTAATAATAATTATTTATTCATGTGATATTTATAAATCTGGGTGCGTTTTTGGTTGGAAATCAATGAAACATGGTACTGTATTACCTGGTCTCCCCTGTTTATTGTCACAGCTCATACAATAAAGCAAACACCCATGATAAACTTTGCTTTTCTATCTAACGTTAGTAATTGCTGACTCTTTATTCCAACGCTGAGCGAAGCGAACTCTCTGCTCCTCGTCACGGTGCGTCTCAGGTGATTGTTATCACTCTGCCCAAGTAGCAGTGCTTCCCCTTCAGAAAATATAGTATTTATACGGTCAAAAGATGTCTGTGTCTCATATGGCCTTGATATTTGCACACTCTGTGACTATACAAACCACAACATGTAAATAGGAAAACGTTTGCGTTATTTTGTCACTCATTTGGATTAGTATAAAAGCTGCAACCATTCACATCCAGTCTTTGTGCTAAGCTAGGCTAGCGGTGGGTGCGTCAAACAGACTTATAGCACGCACGGAGATGAAAAAGGTATGTATGGACTTATCTAACTCTGGGGGGTAAGGTGAATAGGCTAAAGTCCCAAAAAGTCGGAGTGTTCCTTTAAGGGAGCTAAGAGGCTGAATCCTCCCAGACCCCCCTCAGTCCCCATGTGGGATCTTTCCACGGTTTTGGAAGCCATGAAAGGTGCCCCATTCGAGCCAATCCGTTTGTCAGACATGAAACATCTGTCGTTCAAGACAGTGTTTCTTATGGCTCTTGCTTGAGTGAATCATATAGGGGACTTGCAAGCGCTCTCAGTAAACACGACGCTTCGGCGATGGAAAAAACTGATTATATCAGCCCATCGAGCTATATTTATAGGCCCAGGCCACGCCCGCTTTGGCGGGAGGTGACGTAGTGGGAGTGAAGCGACCCCATTGGATCTGACATCACCAAGGGCCTCTCTCGATAGGCTGCTGCAGTTGCCACAGGACAGCCAATCGCCGAAGCAAACCTGAACCTGGTTCCATCGCCGAAGCGAACCTGAACGTGTTGCAGGTGCAGAAAAGATACCCAGTACTCTTTCCTATAATGCATTTTACATTAATTGTGGAAAAGAGGGTTTTCCGTAGCGTAAGATATTACGCAGAACTCGTTCCCTCCAAGGTTACATTTGTAACCGAGTACGTTTTTTTCCTAATTGAAAATAAGATATTCTGCATGCGAGTTTCACAAAATAATTCCTCAGGTTCAGCGTTCAAGAAAGAACATGCAGTAACAGACAAATCTCTATATCCATGACAGAAGAAAATGCGCAGCATGACACAAAATGACACAAACAAGCTTTCTAACAAGAACACCCATAACGTACTACCTGAGGCCAGCTGACATGTTTCACACACACACACACACACCTCCTTTACTCAGGCCAGGTAATAAATAGCTCCAGGTTAGCTGTTGTTTTTAATTGGATGTGTCAAGTGTCATCACAAGCTTGAACAATGTTGCATGAACGTTTGAACTTGTGTGTTTAATCTTCATGTCATGAGTATAAGACAAACCAAAGCACAGCTCACATAACACAAATGAGGTCTCAGAGTGGGTGGCCTTTGGCTCCAGGCGACTCAATTTGACACACGGTACTGTATATGGAGGATGAATCAATATGTTGAAAATGGCCACAACTGCCTCGTGTAGGCATGCTGGTATGTTGGCGAATGTGTGTGTACTCATTAAATGCAACGCGCATTGGGACTTTGTTGGCCTTCGGTGTTGGCTATATAAGGGCCTATTACAGCAGACAGGAACAAAGGCAGCCTCTTGCATGCTATTGTCTCTATTTACCTGCAAGCATGGGCAAGCATGACAGGACACATAAGACAAGAAAAGTGGTTGTTAGTTATGGTGTCTGGTTTCAGTGTCAACCATCAGTCAACGGCCCTTGCCTCGTTTGGGTGAGATTCAGACCATCCATTCCCATTAGTGTCCATGTTTCCGCAGGAGAACTTTACAAATGACCCATTACTGCTTCTCATTCAGACACAAGAGGGGTTATTACTGTGAATGCATCTGTAGAGCTTCAGAGCCACCATGTGGCCACAAGTGGCACTGCAATGAAGGTAAAAGGTAAAAATGTGGCAGAGGCTATTCTTTTTAAATCTAAAATTTGAAGTTATTAAGATACTATTTACACACACACACACACAAATATAATTATATTATAATATGTAATATAATAATGTACATTTAGCACAATATGTTTGTATAAATATTTTTTTATATATAATCAAATACATATGAATATAATATACTGTATATTACATCAGTCTGCTGTGTCACATGCTGATTTGGTGCAAAAAATTAATAATTTCTTATTATAATAATTTCTTATTATCATTATCTGTCACGCTTGAGCTGTGTGCAGCACGATCAGGAAGACCAAGAAGACGGATCGCGATTAAACTCTATTTATTTATGAACAAGGAGAACTGAAACTAGGGAGACTATATACACAGGGATAGTGATGATGACCGTGATGAGGATGATGATTTGTAACAGTTGAAACTGATTAACAAGAAAACACATGCTGCACAAACACAGAAGCCAAAACAAAGTCCAAGACAGGAGTCACAGTGACATTATCACAGTTGAAAACCGATTCATAATTGAATGTAAACCATGATCATTTTTAAGGATTCAGGATAAATAGAAGACTCAAAAGGACCGCATTTATTGATAAATGTTTTGTGACATTTTTACTGTCACTTTTGGTCAATTGAATGCATCCTTGCTGAATAAAAGCTTTTACGGTAGCTAACTGTACCGTAACCGCTAACGGTAGTGATGATGTAATATATACATATATATATACTATTATGCAACATTTAAAAATACAACATATTGTGTATTTAGAGATTTTTATTGACTATGGTCACCTGTGCAAAAACTCCAGACCACTTCTATAACATTCAAATCACGAATATTTTTTTATTTCAAAATAAAATAGCTTCTCCATGTGACCACTCAGTGCAAAAAGTCACTCGAAAACTTATTCTGACAAAGGAAACATGAGTCACAAATAGTGTTGGCAATACAATTTTGTGCATTTTTTGCCAACATTTCTCCCTTTTCTTTTGTTTTCCTCAAAATATTCAATTTCACAACAAACAATTTTCCTCAATTAGCAAGTCTCTCTTCAAATTAAGGATAGGGCTGAAACCAGTGATGGCATCCACTTATGAAGTGTGAAAACTTTAGTGACCTTCACAATACCCTTCTGCTGTAATTAGCACAGTGCTGATTAAAAACACCTCCGTTAGAAAAGTAACCTCTTCTCCCCATCAAAATGAAAAGTAACATCATCAGTCAGACCGGCTCGAGATGCTGGTGGCATTTCTGTCTCAGCTAAAAGGTCACCTTGCATTACAGTAGCAACAACTAAACAAAGAGAAGTCGTAATTAAAGAAAGTGTGATAATTATCTGGAGCAACGCTGACATTGGGGAAGGACTTTGCATAATATGAATGATTCAGCGAAAGAGCCTGGAGTCTGACCTTTTGGCATGTTAAAATATTTATGTACTGCTGGTCACTTCTTCACCATGAGGGAAGCTTTCATGAATTATGCAAATCAGAATTAGTTAGCTCATGGGTGTCAATTAGCGTGGGGAAGTGGACATTATTTTAGTTACCCCTCCCTCTTTTTTCACAAAAGGTGTGTGTGTGTGTACAGAGGCATGCAGAGGTGTAAAGAGCTTATTACCTGACCATTTAAGATTAATACATTCATTACTAAATTGTCCCTTCGCTTAAAACGCTTTACTGCATGAACTCTAATGAAGAGAGTGACTTTGCTGCTGTCCATTTAATGTTACTGCAGGGCAGGAGCAGTGTCATATAAATATGATACGGATGCAAACGACCCACTTTTAATCTCCTGAACAGGACAGCACCGGAAATAACTGTAATTATGTGTTTATATTAGAGGTCAAGCCTTGTTAAATGTCTTTTATGGGCTAAAGAAAGGTTCACTGACATCCTCTGTGGTTTACACTCACTGGGTGGACGGAATATGAAGAATATTTCTTTATTTTTTTTTACACTAATTTTGGAAGAAAAATGATTGTGGAATGAATTTAAACATGATAAAATGTACTGCATTCTCACTGGTACTGTGGCCCAATTTTTGAAGATTTAAAAGAAGAAATGTGAAGCTTATGATTTTATAAAAACACTTCTTCTTAATTCTTCTCTTAAAACATATTATATGAGCTGTAAATTTGTTCTTGTCATTTTTATTACTGTTTTAAGATGTGGTCTGACTCTTTATTATATATGCTCATGGATGTCTTTGACCCCGACAATAATCACATTAAAAATTATATGATTAAAAAGTTATGACAACATAATGTTTTTACATTGCTTTAACTCATCCTACATATTACAATTTATACAAGATTCAACTCATTTTTTAAGTCAGTTTAATGTAATTTAGGTTGAAATGAATTAAAAATCCAAGTTGACTGTGCTTAAACATTTTTAGAGTACAATGAGTACATCCATAATAGAAAAAAAGGGGAAAAAACATGAATATCAACAATTATTGACATTATCTATAAATATTACTAGTATTATAGGCATTATTTCTGTGAAAAAAATACTTTGAAACAATCTATTGTAAAAAGTACTAAACAAATAAACTTGAATTTAATGACATTTTTCAATAAACCGATCAACAATAAGATAAAATATCTATTAAAACTAGGGCTGTGCAAAAATTAATGGCAATTAATCGCATCCAAAATAAAAGTCTGTGTTTACATAATATATTTGTGTGTGCTCTATATAATTATTTTGTATATATAAATACACATACATGCATGTATATATTTAAGAAAATGTGTTATTCATATATAAAATATTTATATTTATATAATTTAGATTATGTATTTATATATATATATATATATATATATATATATACAATTGAAGCGCAAACAATTCTTAAATATATACATGCATGCATAGGTATTTATATATACAAAATAATTATATACAGAACACACAAATATATTATGTAAACACAGACTTTTATTTTGGATGCGATTAATCGCAATTCATTTTTGCACAGCCCTAATTAAAACATATCTTAAGTCTATCTCAAGATGTCAAATTTTCAAATTCAGAATCATTGAATGATTGACAGATGACAGGATCATCAAAAAAGACTACATTTTCTATCATTGTTTTTTGTGGCATTCCATCATGGCAACTAAATTGTAAAATTGCACAAAGAAAAAATTAGTACGTTATTTTTATTCACACTAAAGTCATCTGCACTATACTTTAAACAGTGAGTATTTTAATATTTACAAATTGGCCCTATTCACTTCCATTGTAAGTGCCTCACTGTAAGCTTTTTTAAAGAAAACGAGGGACAAGTGGAAATACATTTTTGTACCTATCAACATTAAGGCACAAATGCTGTGTAGCGTAACTATGTGTTTAATCAACAAAACACAAGTGGCATGAGATGAACTTTTGAATGATTCTGAGTATCAATGATGTGCTTTGGACAGTGTGAAAGTGTTCATAAATACATATTCTCCTGTAATAAGCCTTGGCATACCTGTGTGTCCCCGCAGACTTCGTGTCCCAGCAGAAGCCGCCCGGCATGAGCACATTACCAAGGTGACGAAGAGTGCGACCTGCAAGGACCACACTGACCGCCCCCACAGCTGCATCTACAGAGAGACCAGCACAAAGAGAGAAAAAGAAAGAGCATTGAAAAGTCTACACATAAGTCACAGTCTGCCTCAAGGTTGTGAGAATACGTCCACTGTGTTACCTTTCTTTCCTGTTCTCTGATCACTCTCTTCCCTGCAAGCCAGCCATTTCTCCTCCTATGTCTTCACCTTCTTCCTCAAACAATGTCCAGATCCTGAGAAGACAGAAGGAAGAAGGAGAGGGATGAGGTCAAGTGAAGAAAGAAGCAGTACATGTGTTTCTTCAACTATGGGCACTTCTGTTCTTCTGGGTTTACGATTTGAAACTCACTAGTTCGTTTAATTTGTCCACTAGTAATGGATGTACTGTACATACATGACAAGAGAACTATGTCATTTTGAAGGTTTTTTTTTTTTTCATAATGAGATCAAAATCACTGACTCAAATGGCTGACACTGTTGTTTTGCTAATGCCTGGCTCAGATTACATGATTTTTTTTACAGTTAAGATAGTCACTGTGTCAGATTACGTGATTTTGACTCCTAAAATCTTGTCGTGTCGTGGACAAGACACATGTCAGACTACTACACGTTGCTTCCTGACCAGTCATCGCATGCTGTCTTTAAAGGCACGCCGCACGCGTGATGTCATCGAGAAGGTGAAACTAGTAGCGAGGGACTTCCGGAAACGTAAACAAACAATGGAAGAAGCAATGAGTGTTGTATTGGCTGTCCTGTGTTCAGAAAAAAGTAAAAAAAAGAAAACAGAGAAGACACGACAATGGACACGTTCCTGGATTGCTCGAAGAGGACAGTATGTCAAGAGAACTTGAGGTAAAATATTGTTTTCTTATATATTTTTACTTTTAGTTTTAATGTTAGCACCATTGTCTCTCTTTCGTTTCGCCATTTTTGAAAGTTGTGTATGGAAAAGCTTCTGTGCTCCTATTGGTCAACCTCATATATGTGATGTAACCGTCGTGGACGACCGTTAAAAAAATTAAACATGCAGGTCTTTTTTGTCGTGATGTCATGAAGCATTGCAGACGTGACGTAGGTTGTCGCACACTATGACACACTATACGAGATGATACGATCGAATCTTGCGTCCCGACGCCCATTGTCGTTTACGAATCCCCACGACATAGGTTACTTTCTTACATAATTTAACAAAATCAAATGATTAATTAGTGATGCAGAATAAAAAAATATTTTGTTGACCAGTGATAATTACCTTGATTTTTCTTTGTTTCCTTCAGACATCAAATATCATTTAACATTTATTATTTTTGATATTTTATATCATGCCCTTCACTGACATTGCTGTCTATTTAAGTACACTAACTTCTACACTAACTTCTAACTTACACCATAACTGAGAAAAAGTTGTAATTTGTGGAGAAAAAATAAATATTTTCTTCATTATTATTTTTTTTTCTCTTCATTATTGTGTTTGGTGTAAAACTATGCCCTATATAAATGTAATTGTTTTTTCAGTGGATGTAATTAACATGTTAGGAAAATTATATTGTACAGTATGGTGAATTGTTGATGAATGATACTTAATTGAAAGTTTATGTTGATTTTAAATGTCAAACATATTTAATATCAAACTTGATTGATTATGATGTCAACATAGAAGTATTGTTTAAATAGTGTATGGAGATTTTGGAATCAAATGATTGTGTTCTGAATGTAGATCACAGTTAAATTTGAGGACAGAAAATATGATTTATATATATATATATATATATATATATGGCCCACATAACAGCAGAACTGATATACAGTTGTATTTTGTAAAAAAAATAAAAAATAAAATAAAAAAAGTAATTTCCACCCAATATGTATTGAAATGATTTAGGAATGTCTCTTTGTAACTAACATAAATGTAATAGTATTAATATCCATAATAAAACTATTAAGTAAGGCTGCAAGTGTAGGTCTAGAGTCTAACATTTACACATAAAAAGCATTTGAAGCAAAACATTTTTTTAACTGCATAATATGTTTTTCAAAAATGTTATGAGAAAACAAAATGAAAAAAAAATCATATTTGCTTTAATTAAAAGCAAACCCTAGGACCCTAAAATCCCCTTTGTTAAAGAAATACCAACTCAGTGAGAAAATAAAAAGAAGAATATGATAATAGAACAGCGCTAATGAAATGTGAGATTGAAAGGAAAGAAATAAAAAAAGGTCTGAGATGAGGTGTAAGGTCTGAGAAGGGAGAGAGGAATAAAAGTACAGATGGAGCAGAGCAATGGAGAAACAGAGATGGGATGAGCAAAAGAAGGGCAGCTTCAGAGAGGGATATCCATCCACCCTCAGGGCCCGATGCAACCCCTGTTCTTCAAAGGCAACCCCGCACACTCACACAGGCGCTGAGGCCACAGAGATGCGACTGATATATTGTTTACTGTAGTTCACCTACCCCCAGGCTCAAAGTGATCTCACAACCTCATCACAGAGACCACCAATCTTGCAAGTTCAATCACATACACATGCATTCATTTTCTCTTTTTCTTTGCTTCTTTCATATAGACATGCCAATACACATGCACATGCTTAACTATATTTTGGGGACAAATTTGTACCCAGAAGTGACCAAAGGCTGACAAAATCTCCAAAAACGTTCTCCTTTGTAAAACTGGTATAAAAATAAAGTAATGAAAGGGTTTTTAGATTGTAGTTTTGATCTTTAATTTGAAAGTTTTGAGTAATGGGTAAGGGGATAGTGTTATTGGAGAGCCATAGAATATACAGTATGCAGCATAAAAACCATTATGTCTATGGAAAGTCTCCATTTCGATAGCTAAATAAACGTGTGTGTGTGCGTGTGTGTGTGTGCACATGTGTGTGCCTTGTTGTCATAAAAATATGTTTATTACTATTATTATTATTACTCCATATGACTCATATAGATCTAGATGAGGTCACTCTGTCCTCTTGTGGATAGACTGAGAATTGCTTTGAATGAAAATGAACCCATGAAAGGAGATCCAGCATTAGCGTGTGTGTGACTGATGATTAGACATGCTAAGCCACAGGCAACAACACATTGTCCATTCTCTTTACACAGACAAACACACAACAGCATCACAGCTTTGTATTCTGATACATTCATTAGCGAAACCCATAACAGAGTGCATTAGGACACACACAAAAGCTGACTGCGCAGCCTTACACACATACATAAACTGCCATCCACAGTCGTGACATAGTAAATCATCCTGTTATCTTCACACCATTCCTCTGCACAACAACTCTAATTGCCCTAAACTCATGCAAATGCACCTGTATTTTGCTCACAGGCGAAGGTGTGTGTGTGGTATTTATTAGTGTATTAACTGAAGGACTCTTCACCAGAACAGACCGAGGTGATCATTACGTGAAGTGGGACGGTCTGCGTAGGAAGGTCTGTCAGGAGATTGCTTTGATTTGCATTTGGCTTAACCTTAATGACAAACACAAAGCCATGCACACACTCAGACGCGCACAACCGCGCTTCATTGACATGCATGGGGCTCAAAAACACCTCGGACTAAGATAAAGAACTGTGCCCTGCATTTAATGTCCGCATCTCCTGCCCGGATTTCAGCATCAAGTATAAACACACATGCAGGTGAGGTGACACGTCGCCGCACACATCCCAAGGTGGAATACTTGGCCCATTTTCCTGTCGAAAATAAAGCACAGCCCCAAATGTAACTACAAGACTGAGCCATTTAAATTGACCACTGAATTGTGAATTGAGTTTCCGATTCTCTCAAAAACGGGGTGCAGTAAAATTAAATGGACTCCAATATTACATGCCTGGCTGGCTGATGATAATAAAACCCTTTTAGACTTCTTGGCATATCAGTCTTGATTTGTTACTATTGGTTTGTTGATAACTGCTTGTTTACCTATTACTAATGTGACAAGCATATTGGAAGGAAAGAGTAAAATCGGTTTAAAAATAATTATTTGGGATGTTAAAATAGAATTTAATTTCCCCTAAAAGACATTATATGCTAGATAGCATTTTTAATTTTATATTAATGAAAACAATGTATGAAACAAACAGCCTGTTCAATGATTTGTACTTTCTTTAAAGAGATAGTTCACACAAAAATGATAATTCTGTCGTTTACTCACCCTCGTGTTGTTCCAAACCTGTATTTCTTCTGATATTTTAAAGAATGTTGGTAACTAAACAGTTTTGGTGACCACTGATTTCCATTGGACAAAAAAATATATATAAGACATATCTCAAAATATCTCCTTTTACGTTCCACAGAAGAAAGATAGTCATCAAGTTTTAGAACGACATAAGGGTGTGTAAATGATGATACCATTTCACATCTAATTTTCAAACACATCTTATAGGTTTTGAGATAAAAATAAATTATAAATCTTGTACTAGCTGTTTGATCAAAAGACCTTAGTCAGACATGGACGGCATATGAAATTTTACAAGGATTAAAAAATGAGGCTGTGAGGGGTAGACAATCAACAGTGCCATAGACTGTATAAAGGTCTAGATCATAATTTTCAAAACCCCAACTTCTTTGTTTTCTGGATTTTTTGTCTTCCAAAAGGCATTTAGAAAGATATTTTGTCAGCTGAACAATTGGCACCCTGGCACATTAGCAACATGGTCTGTTGTCTCAATAGTGTAGTGAAGCACAGCTCACACCAAAGTCACTTTCAAACCAACCCTATCTCTGTTGAACATATGACATCCTTCAGCCTCATGCAAAACTCTTATTTGAGTGAAATTCACCATGCAATTGTAGATAACAGTATAAATATGGCGCCATATATATATATATATATATATATATACACACACAGAAAAAACAGCCCATTCTCATCCCAAGGCGTCATCTAACTGACGCTTTTGACCATGCGTCAACATCAGACGCTTTAGGCACCCTTTAGTGTTAGTTAGATGACGCCATCCTAGTGGTCTAACCCAGACCTAAATCTACCCGTGTCATCTAACTGATGCTAAATGTAAAGCATCCTAGGACAGCATCATCTAACTGATCCTAAAGGGTGCCTAAAGCGTCGGATGTTGAAGCATGGTCAAAAGTGAGTTAGATGACGTCTTGGGATGAGAATGCGTTTGAAAAAAAGATGGATACACCCCACATTTACAATGATGCTTTTGAGAATTGATGACTGTGATGGGTAGGATTCTCAAACAAACAGCGAAAAGTTTTGAAAGCACAATAGAGCAGCTGTTTACAAGTTTTTGGGAAATCAACCTGCTGATGGCTTACTATAACTTAAATATATTAAAAAGATGGACAGTTCACCTAAAAATGAAATATCATCATTACCTTTCCCTCATATCCTTCCAAACCTGTATGACTCACTTTCTTCTTTATAAACTCAATGCCATGGCAATCCTGTGTAACTCAAGAGAGTTGGCCAACAAAAATGCATGTTGCTGATTGATCATTTTCAAATTGCTTCAATGATTTTTGGTGAAAGTCTTTGCTCTACTGTGGTCTGCTAGCCATGCTTTATACTCCATAGTAGGTAACAAAAATACACCTATACATTCATTTGCCAAAAGCCTTTAAAGGAACACTCTGACTTTTTGGGACTTTAGCCTATTCACCTTATCCCCCAGAGTTAGATAAGTCCATACATACCTTTTTCATCTCCGTGCGTGCTATAAGTCTGTTTGACGCACCCACCGCTAGCCTAGCTTAGCACAAAGACTGGATGTGAATGGTTGCAGCTTTCATACTAATCCAAATGAGTGACAAAATAACGCAAACGTTTTCCTATTTACATGTTGTGATTTGTATAGTCACAGAGTGTACAAATAACAAAGTCAAATGAGACACAGACATCTTTTAACCGTATAAAACCTGGGAACTATTCTGAAGGCGAAGCACTGCTACTTTGGCGGAGGAGACACGCCATGGTGAGGAGCCGAGAGTTCGCTCAGAGTTTGGGTAACAGAGTCAGCAATTTATAAATAGTAAAAGCGTAGTTTACAGTCATGGGTTTTCGCTCTATTGTAAATAGCTGCGACAGTAAACAGGGGAGGTAACCATGTTTCACAGAATTCCAACTAAAAACGCTGACTGGATGAAGACTTACTTACTCTGGATATTGATCCAAACACACCTAAATAGATTATCAAGGGACATTATGTTTGCTCGGTACATTTCAATGAGGACGATTATTTTGAAAAAAATGGAATTTGCCACACGGACCATAATGTGCTGAAGGATACGGCCATCCCATCTATAGCACAGACAGGACAAGTGGATCACCTGCGGCTGAGGTAAGTGTTCCGTTATGTTTTTAGATGACCTACTGTAACAGTGCCTTTAGCCAGAGCTAATGTAACGTTAGTGACACTATTATATGATTAGGGTATGAATATGTTTTTATCTTGATGCGGCGTGGACGCGCTTGGAAAAAAACGAGCGCGTTGAACTTTGCACCCTGCGCGCGGCGCGCCTAGCCTAAATTTGAAATGACCATGGAAATAACGAACTTGAGCGTGCAAAAGGGTACGATAGGCTGTTCAGGCTGAGTTCATGTGCAAAAACAATTTGTGCTATTACTTTCCCCTTATTCTATCCTATAGTAATGCAATTATACGTATATTATATGCTGTTGAATACATTTGGTTCAGCTAATAAATTACATTTAAAGATGAACTGAACTGAAATTTGAGAAAAGGTGATATAACAGATGTATTTTATTTATTCTCATTGGTACAATTTTTAAAATGGCAGAATTTGTTAAAAGGGATAAAATGGTACATTGAAAGTGTTGTTTTTGTTACACGGGCGCCGCCATGTTGGATTTCAACATTCGACTACGTCACTGGCATGGTAAGCCACTCCGCTGCCTACCCGCACCAGCAGAACAGCCGTGGCTTGTAAACAGTTTGAGGCTCGCTGACATGGCTGAGGAAACAGATTTTTTAGCGAAACACTATTTAGAGATGTGTACTTTCGCCAATGAGTACATGAAACGTCTGACAATGCATGAAATGTTTTATTTACACAAGTTACAAGTTCAACGCATCACGTTAACGTTAATCGAATCCTTGATATTCGGGTGAGGGGGAAAAGATCCCTGATGTATAGTTCACGGTAAAGGATGGGATTCTCCTTCCTAAATGCACCCTCGCCCATAGAGTGAACTGCCAGTACGCTGTTAATCTAAACAATCTGAGAAAAGTGTAACAAGTTAGCCCAGCCTAGTCGCCTATTCGTAAAATACCCTGCTACTGATGGGGCGCTCGCGTCTCAGCTCGGACATCCATTAGAGACAGCATAGCCTCCTTCAACACGTTTCTCTCACCGAACAGCATCCGAAATGAACGGTGCATGGTGATGCATTTTTCGCCGATCAATAAATGTCCATGTTGACCTCTCTGCAACTGATCGTCTCCGTGCAGTGTCTATACTCCACAGCGCTCGCGCCCATGCACAGTCACTTTCCCCCAAACGATCCTGTACTGCAAGTGAAGCCTGAAACTGATCGTCCTCCATGTGGTGGTAGTCAGACACTACCGGCATGTCCCTAACGGGCTCAAATGCGTAATCCATGCCGTTAAAAGTGCTCATTTTCGTCTGTGTATATACAGGACCTGCAGCTGTTGTCTATGGCGCTCCGCGGGTCCTACCATGCCAGTGACGTCATCGGAACTGCCAGCGCTAACAAGCGCAATTTTGCGTTGCTTAAAAAAGCTATATTAATATATATATTTTAAAAATGTTTAGTGTAATTTACTTTTAATTGTCATAAACAACACGTTTTTAACGTCGATATTTTTCAGTTCAGTTCATCTTTAAAATATATTGATTCCTGTAATAATAATTGTTTATTCATGTTCTGTGATATTTATAAATCTGGATGCGTTTTTGGTTGGAATTCAATGAAACATGGTACTGTATTACCTCGTCTCCCCTGTTTATTGTCACAGCTCATACAATAAAGCAAACACCCATGATAAACTAGGCTATGCTTTTCTATCTAACGTTAGTAATTGCTGACTCTTTACTCCAACACTGAGCGAACTCTCTGCTCCTCGTCACGGTGCGTCTCAGGTGATGGTTATCACTCTGCCCAAGTATCAGTGCTTCGCCTTCAGAAAATATAGTATTTATACGGTTAAAAGATGTCTGTGTCTCATATGGCCTAGTATGAAAGCTGCAACCATTCACATCCAGTCTTTGAGCTAAGCTAGGCTAGCGGTGGTTGCGTCAAACAGACTTATAGCACGCACGGAGATGAAAAAGGTATGGACTTATCTAACTCTGGGGGATATGGTGAATAGGCTAAAGTCCCAAAAAGTCGGAGTGTTCCTTTAAAACAAAAAAAAGCTAAATATTCTACCATTTCTGCCACCTACTGGACAAGTGTATAAAGCGCACATTTCGTTAAAGTCCCTGTAAGGTCAATTCTACAAAAAAGTTCTAAACACATTATAAATGTTATATGTATTGCTAAAACATATTACAAAGTCTGTGAACTGTGAAGTACTGAAATGTGGAGTTAGACCGTTAAACAGTTTTTCACCATTGCAATTTTACGGATTAATTGGGCGGGGCTAAAACAGGGCTCCGTGACGCACTGGAATCCATGAGCTGCTGGACACCCCCCTATTTGATGACGCACAGAGTCTGATCTCTCCCCTTACACACAATAACACTCCCCGAGCACATTCGCATTCACCGCACAATCGCGAGTGACTGTCAGTACTATTAGTTACTACAGCTGAGCCTACAGTTTTCTAGCTAGCTATGCCTTCGACACGGACATGCATGGGCTACTACCTGGATGCGATCATGTACAAAACAGATCGGTATCTTCATTTAAATTCCCTTAAAAACGATTACATCAAGAAGAGGTTTTTAGAGAGCCTAACGTTACCTTGATGACGAGCTGAGGATCACCGACAGCAACACCCGCCTCTGTAGTGATCATTTTACACTGGATCGTTTTATAAACTTTCCTCAGAGACAACTTGGATTCACTGATAATTCACTGATAATCCGCTGTTACTGGTGAACGGGTCCGAAACGACGATCTCCCACCTCAGCTTTCATCCTCCCCTCCCGTGACCGTCTCCAAAAGCTAATCAGCTAATATCACCGTCAACAGCTTTCCCGTGAGTGGGCGTGGTTTCAGCACAGCCAGCGGACACGCCCCCAGCGTTTGAGAGCAGAGAATCTGCTCATTTTTTCATGATTTTGATTGCTTATTTTTATGTACTTCCCGACTTTTTTATCATTCAAATTTGGCTGGGTGGCTAATTACACATTTTTCTGTGGTGTGACAAACTCAGAACACATACTTAATTTTGACTTTACAGCGACTTTAAAGGTGAATATTTAATAAATGACCTCCTTTCATGTGCAATAATGTCATAAGGCTTCAGAAAGACATGAGAATAAGCAAATTAAGACAGATTTTTCTTTTTTGAGTGAACTATTTATTAAAGCTGTAGAAGCAAGTATGACACCCTTTGGCTTTAACTAATTGACTTTTTGCCCTACTTTAAACAGACAATATAATCTAGTGTTACAATCTTATTTAGAATTTTTACTGTAAGTTTTACCCAGATGTAACATTTTCCTGTACCCAAAGGAACAACATATATATAAACAGATTAAGATTATGCTTGTCCTTGCACAATATTGTCTTATTTTATGCCACGAGGTAATGCTGTACATTTGTAAGTTGGACTCATAGATACAATGTGTTTTAAAAAGTCATCAACTTCCTGTGGTTCTGTCAACTTCCTCATGCCTTGTCACTCGCTCACTCATTTTACCTCTCTCTCTCACACAAACACACACAAGCCATTTGCAACAACAGACTTGATCCTAAATACACCATTTCATGCTCCGGGACTCAAACAGAGCAGAAAAATGAATCCCTGCAAAACAACTCTATCTTTCCGACGAGAGGCCCCGCTGAAAATGAGCCCAAACGGCGAGAGGGCCAACAGAAGTTCTTAAAAGCATCTCGGATTTCTGGGAAAATGCACAATATTGAAATGCGGTGGGAGGCCCGAGGCCACCGGTGCATTTATCTGGCTTTTCACTGGAACATTTCCAGCCTGCTGCATTCCCACGTCTTCAGGCAATATCAGTGCGTGCGTTTATGTGCACAAGCAACTGCGGGGAAGCTCGCAGTAAAGCTCCGACAGCCAATCCGAATGGACACAGGGAGTTTCCGCACCGCTGACCCTGCCGTATCAGTGTGCTTGCAGATGAGTACATCAGCTCTCACTCAGCCGATATTACTGGGGATAAACAGGCAATTTCACCACCCCGCACTATAAAGCATCTCATTTCAATATGTATTTACAATTTTGTGTGTGTGTCTGTATGCGTGTGCGTGCGTTCATGTGTGTGTGTGTGTGTGTGTAGCAGTGGAGCAGTGGAAGAGGTCCATTCTAAATTTAATCTACAAGATGGCAAGATTACATACATTTACTTTTACTGTTTACCTTTAACACGTTGACACATTTGCCCTTTTACACACTAAAGCACACACACATCATGACCATGCAAATTGCCCAATCAGATTTTGAATGCAACTTCCAAAAATAAATCACAAGTTGACCCTTACATAATCGGATATAGTAAAAAGTATGCAAAATTGGCGTGCTGTCCAAAGAGTACTTCCCCCATGCCTTGTTGGGATAGAAAATAGTTAAGCGTGAGGAGTTGGGGTAAAGGAGGGATGCTGGAGATGTGTGCCCCTTGTGTGTACTGTATATACCCCATGTTTCTCATTGTCTTTGTCTGGTGTTATCTTTAGTGGATGTATTGTGCAAGTCTTTTCAAATCTGTTTCCCTGTTTAGCCTCGGGTTTGAATTTTCTGTTTTCTGTGTTTTGATTTACCCTTTGTCATACTTACTTGCTGCCATCATTTCTGAATGGCCACAAGTAACAGTAGGACATTTTCACCATGTGTCTTCCCCAAAACTGTATTTGTAAGCAGGTGTGCTTCAGGTATAAAACTCTGTATCTAAGCAAATCTCCAGTCAGCTCAAGTTTTTTTTTTTTTTTTTTTTTTTTTAGCTTCAAGCCCAAGGGTAATATGATGACAATGGTACAGAGTTAAAGTTACAGAAGAATTGATCTTCATTGCACTTAAGTCCCATCCACAGCCTGTTGCTCAGACTGGAGTCTCAGTCCCCAAGATCCAATGACTCCGCCAGACAGTTTTTTCCCCTCTATTCCATTTCCTCACAGACCCAGCAAAAAAGAAATATCTGTAACCAGAGTATTTCCTTCCAGGACTGTGTGTGTGCGCGCACATACATGCTTGCCTTATAACTTTAAAAAAGCACTCCTCATAAGATTTCAACATATCACATTTAAACCCTCTGAATTAGATGTGGCGTTAGCACTAAGCTGAAGTTCAGAGCTCACAGCTCATTTCTTGCTCACAGTGTCTTGAGACAGCCTAGGTGCTCTTAACTGTCCAATTAGCTTTGCTCTGATGTACAAGATCCATGAAGATCAGCCAGATGACCTCATTTTACCTAAATGAGATGATTCACTGCTTCATTTGTTCGTTCACAAGCTGCGGCTTTTGTGTTCAGCCCACATATTCATTTTAAACAAATTGCTTAATTTGTACTGTATGACTGCTTGTGCTTTTGGTCACAAAATTACTGAAAAATGTCATCAGTGTCGCATTCAGAGGCTGTTTTTTCCCTGTTTTGGTCCTGCCTGAGTTCCATTGTTAGTTTTCAAGGAAGGTAATTCTGATCAGTTTCCTACACTGTAAAAAAAAAAAAATGGAAAAATTTAGTTAATACAATACAATGAAGGAGATTGATTTAATCATCAGAAACTCTAAATATTTTGTTATCTGGAACTACATAAATTATCGTTATCGTTAAAGTCGATTTGAAAAAAGAAAAATGTTGTGATTACAAATCATGAAAATATTTTTTTTATAGTGTAGGTTTAGTTAGGTTTCCAAGGTTAGTTATTCTGTTCAGCCTTTTGTCATAGGTTTGCTCCTTTTTCAGAGTTTCTGAAAGTATAATTCAATGTTGAGATGGTTGTGTTTTTTTATTCTCCGAGTTATCCCCTGAAGGTTCTTCTTTGTGGAATTAAAGAGTTAATCGTTTAAATTATCCTTTGCCGTGGGCTTGACTACAACCAGTCTGTGACACTCTGACATTGGCCAAACCATTGCCCACTGAAATTTTAGTATTATGTAAATTGGATCTGAAATTGGACTTCACCATGACCATTAGGGCGAAAAATTACAAGATCTCTTTATTATGTTAATTGTTAGACATGTTGGAAAGCAAAAATGTCCTCCTCTAGTCCTCCTCCTGTTTCTCAGACCCTTTTAAAAGAGATCTTAACATAATAACTTGAATATGTATCCTCAAATTCTTCCAAAATCACAATTTAAATTTTAAATTCTAAATAGTTTTGTATGAAATTTTAGGAGAAACATCTGAGACAAAGATAATGGTTCATTGAGTCAGAACTGGGAACCAAGTAACCACTGAGCAAATAAAAGAAAAAGTTTAAGGGGACACTGAATATCCGAATATCAATACAGAATGAAGACTTGACTGGGGAAAAGACCCCCAGCCAAAAAGTCTACTGACAGCATATCTAAAATAGACCTATAACTTTTTGCCCATCTGATCTGTCTCATAGATTAAAACGAATGATTAACCACATGACGGAAACTAAAGTCAGAAAGTGTGCAGCAGTAAAACTAAACAGGCTGTCACCGTATTCTACTTGTGTCCTCTTTCTCTTTCTCTTTCTCTCTGTGATAAATGCACTGCTCTTTTTTATTGTCCCTGTGTTTGGTGACCCTGCCACTATGTCCTGTTAGGATGTGGATTTGGACAATCAATGAGATTGGTCCGCCACTGTCAGAGCCGGGGTCTTTCTCCTTGTCCTCATCCCCGCAAAGGCGTGCTGAGGCCGGCCACTGTCCCGATTATCTCACACCCCCTCTATCGCTAATGCCCAGACTCCTGGCTGCCGCGTAATTATAATAATGACTAAACGTGCCAGGCGTGCAAAGAGATCGGCCGAAGGGGAACGGAGAAGGGAAAAGAAAAAAGAGAGAAAGAGCAAGTGAGTGTGATCAATTGTTAATTTTACAAAGTCACTGAGATGTGTCAGCGGTGTCAATAAGTGAATTAATTTGTCTGTGGGGCTCTGGAGTGTAACAGCGTATTGCTGTGTTCCCTCAGGAGCATGGCCGTCTAACCCCTCGTACTTATTCTCCCTTTTACACACATACACATCAGGACACACACACACACAACCAAACTCCCAAGTCACTCGGTACAGTGAAAAATCTTTAAATTTACAGTTCTCATACAATGGTGTCAAGGCAGATCAGTGTTGAATATTAAGTGTCCCCAACTAAGAAAGCCAGAGAAACCAAGCTCAGCCGGTGGGACAGTTCTCCTCTGGCCAACAAACAAACAGGGGTATCACAGGTCAGATCGGAACTTTCAAACATTTAATCCTGGTTCCATCTGGTTGAAGACTGGTTTCATCACGGCGTGATGGAAATGGGTTTTGTCAGCTTTATTTCTATCGTCTCTTAGCTGTAGTATAATCATGGCCTTGAGTGGCTTATTGCTTTAATAAATCAGACTTAATGCTTTAAACACCTTACAGTGCACAGAGATGCTCTCACTCGACTGCAGTGAGCAAAGCAATGTAGTTAATCACACAGACAATAAAGCTATCCATCATTCAGATTAATCATATTACAAATGCAGACACACAAAGAGGTGTAAACTAGCACACACAAACAGTTTATAGACTCTCCACCTGTATATAGGCCCAGATCACACTTTATATTAAGTACTTAGATAAAAAAAAAATATATATTTTTTTCAGGTACAATGTACTTTCTGTTTTCATTTTGTATTGCAAAACACTTTTGCTGGGATACGGGTAAGGTTAGAGACAGGTTTGGTGGTATGACTATATGGGTCAAATTCGTAATTATAGATGTAATTACAAAAATGAATTACACTGAAAAAAAATAATATGCTTTATCTAATCAATAAAATTGTGGCAACATATTGCAAGCAATATTATTAATTAAATTGTACAAATTAGAATGAATTAGAATATTAATTTGATTAACTATTACTCAATTCTAATTTGTTCACTTTAATAAATAATATTGCTTGTAATCTGTTGCCACAATTTTATTGATTAGATAAAGCATATTCATTTTTACAGTGTACAGCTGTAATTATATGCAGGTATTTTTTTTTTTTTAAGTACAATGTGAAAACATGAATGTACAATTTGTTAAATGTGTCTGTCTTTCATGCCTATTCATAAAAGTGCATGATGCCTCTGAATTATGTATTGAAGCACATTTTAATACAGCTTGAATGGCTCAAGGTCTGTACTCGGTCTGTACAAGGTCTGTAAGATGATTTTCTACAAAATGGCATTTGTCATCATGTGCGTAGAAGCATAGACATGCAGTTTATAGACTCTCCACCTCTTGAGATTTCAATCCTCACAATAGGTTTGAAAGTTCATATGAGCCACTGAAAAGACAAAACAGGTTTATCAATAGAGATTGTTTGTGAGCTGACTGAGAATCTGTACAATTGAAAAGCAACATTTTGGTTTCCATTTGCTTGGGCCACAAAAGCACTTAAAGCCGCCCACAAAACTGATACACATTTAATAGCTTATTCTTTTCGTTCAGAGTTGTAACCTGAATACTGAAGGCATTGCTTTGCAATCCACTATGGACACTGGGAAAAAAAATTATATGATCAATAATTTATGACGATATATGTTTTTACATTGCTTTAATATAAAAATAAGTTAACCAACTAGTTATACAAGATTCAACACATTTTCATTTTAATGTAATTTAAGTTGAAGTGATTTAAAAATCTAAGTTGATTATACTTCAAAATCCTAGGCGGCAACTTTTTCTTTTACTGTGTAGGGTTTGGGGTTATAATGTTAAGGGTTATTTTGTGTGTGTGTCTTTTTAACACAATAGAGCTGGCTTCTGGTGTGGTAACACCTCAACATATTTTAATTTAAATCTGACAGCTCTCACTGCCACTGCTCAGATCAGACAGAAGTGCATGCCTATTCGATGTATCCCCATGCTAAAGCCAAAGAGCTTTTTCCTTTAGCCTGTTATTTAAAGCAAATCCCACTGAAATGGGTGTTATGCTTTCTGAGTGGAATAAACCAATCCAAACCGCCACTCACTGCAGACAAGCAGGAGGGCTTCGACACTGTTTAATACCATCAGCACAGACAGTAAAAAATGTCAAGCTATGTCAATAGGAAACAAATGTGATAGAAGATATAATGGATAGGATGAGCCAGTACCCTTACAAAAAAGTATTATGGTGCAGTCAAGATATCAGATGGTTCATTTGATATAGACCATGTTACTGAATAATTCATACACTCTAAAAAATGCTGGGTTGTTTCAACCCAAATTTGAGTCAAATATAGACAAACCCAAATGTTGGGTTAAAAATGCACTAAAAAATATACAGTTATAAAGTAAAAGTTGAAGTTTGGTTCAAATTTTAAACTACATTTTTAACCCAACATTTGGGTTTGTCCATATTTTACCCAAATTTGGGTTAAAACAACCCAGCATTGTTTAGAGTGTATAGTATGTATACTGCAAGGTATTTCAAAGAATATCATGTACAAAAAAATTTTTTTTTTTTTTTTTGCAAATATGTTATTTATGTACATTATGTACTATTTACTAAGGTTTTTCAAATCTCTATAAATGACCCATATAAATATACCATGAGAATCATTCCAGACAAAACTTATCAAGTATTGACGTGTTTGAGAATTAACCTGCATATTACACTCTAAAAAATGCTGGGTCATTTCAACCCAAATTTGGGTCAAATATGTAATGAGAAAAATTACAGTTGGGTTAAAATTTTAAATGGCATTTTTAACCCACCATTTGAAACCCAGCATTTCTTAGAGTGTACAGATACTCACTAAATAAATAACTAAAACGAACTGAAAATGCTGTGTTTTTAAATATTTATTGTATAATTTTACCAGTTTAGGCTATCCTACACTCTAAAAAATGCTGGGTTGTTTTAACCCAACTTTGGGTCAAATATGGACTAACCCAGCCGTTGGGTTAAATTTTTACATTACATTTTTAACCCAACATTTCGGGTTTGTCCATATTTGACCCAAAATTGGGTTAAAACAACCCAGCATTTTTTAGAGTGTAAAAGCGATCATCCTAAAAGTACAATATAATGAGCAAAACAATTAACCAAGCAACAACACAAATAGCTCTCAATATTACATTAATATTAACTCAATCAATAATCAATAAGATGCAAGATGCTGCCAGTTGCGTTTGTACACTCTAAAAAATGCTGGGTTGTTTTAACCCAACTTTGGGTCAAATATGGACTAACCCAGCCGTTGGGTTAAATTTTTACCTTACATTTTTAACCCAACATTTCGGGTTTGTCCATATTTGACCCAAAATTGGGTTAAAACAACCCAGCATTTTTTAGAGTGTATGAAACAAGAAAGTACTTGTTTCGGTTCCCAGTCTGATACAGCACTGATATGGGCAACAGTGACATTTCCAAATGTGAACAAACTTGCTTTAGTATTTTATAGCTCTGATGTATTTTGGCACTTTCGACTCTTTCCCTTCAACTTTTTTGTTGAATAACGTGCCCTCACAGACCTCCCTTGTTTTTTAAGGTTTCAGAGCCAAGTGGAGTGAAGTGACTACGTGAGAGAGGGAAAAATACGAAAGAGTCTCCCGAGGCCCGGCTCCCTCCAGTATCTCTGTTTTTCACTGTCAGCACTCGCGGAGCCCCGGTATTGAGACCTGCGTCCAGCGGAGCATTGAGGTTTGTGAGGGAAAGAAGAATGAGCGAACTGGGGGAGAAAATGGCCATCAGGGACAATCTCATTTACAGATGAGAGACTTTTCCCATCACTGCCTTCTGTTCCTCGTGAATCTCTCACTCTGTCTCTCCCTCAATAATTAATTTCTTTCTAACCCCTTTCGATTTATATGGCTCCCTTCTTCTCTTTAATGACCCTCCCACATCTCTCTTTGTGTGATGCTCTCTCTCACTCTGCCTCTCCCAGGTCCTTGTCCGTTCTAAGAGCATCCATCCATCACGGCAGCACAGAGTGGATTGGCTAATACCAGCTCAGAGCTCGGAGAGCAGATCTGACCAGCTGAGCTGCTCACAATCCGTGCCTTATCTATCAGAGATCCCCCCGAGCGTCCCTCGTTCTCCCTCTACATCCCACCACACCCCTCCCTCCCGCGTATATGAACACGACTCGTCCTCCCATGCATGTACTTACTAAATGAAAACTATAGTCAAACCAAAATTTATTCAGACACCTTCAACATTTTTCACATTTATTCGCTATATTAGAAATGGTAATAAAATATGACAAGAACTTGTTCTTGTAGTTAGTAAATCAGTTCATATTTCACTGGTTTTGGCTATTCTTCTGTCAGACTGTCTTACAAATGAATTAGGTTGAATCTGTCAGCTGTTAAATTTAAGTTCACAATTAGATAATAGCAATTGACGAATTACCAAGAAATGCTTCGTTTTGTTCAGCCTGTGGTGTAAAAAGGTCACATTAGTGATTAAAGAAAAAACACTTAAGCAAAAAATGGTCAGGTCAAAGTGTTTAAATAATTTATGGTCCCAAAGTTTTAGAAATATATTCCACTGTATGAAGAATTGTTGGTCACAGTTTAGTTTATTTTGCTATTCTAACTTACATAAATGAACAACAGTGTTCCGCAACCACTCTAAAAAAATATATAAAAAATGATATCTAGTGTCTGATTTTTTTTGTTGGTGTGTGCTAGTGTGTGTGTGCCTTATAATGTTTCTAAGGGTTTAATTATCTGAAAACCTAGCCTACATATCAAGGTCAACTGTAATTGTATTAGGTCATATTAATAAAAGATTGATGCTTGAAGTCATTTTGTTGTCATGTGACAAGAAAACCATAAAACACAAAAGAAAAAAGAAGAAAAGAAAAGAGAAAAGAGGGCGCTGCAGGTTACGAGTTAATGCTAAGACACTGACATCAAGAGAGGAAACCAATCGACTGCGGGCAGCCGCCCAGATGTGCTCGTCCACGGTGCACATTCTCTCTCTCTCTCTCTCTCTCTCACACACACACACACACACACACACACACACCCTCTTTCTCTCCAACATCTCGCTAAAATGGAACACTTTGATTCAAGGCCCAAATGAAAGGGATGACTGTGTGCGTGACAGAGTTGGAAAAACACATGTGTAGCTCTTCTTACGCACAGCTTTCATTGAGCAATCTCCGCTATAGGCTCAGCTGTGCTGCTTAGCTGTTAATGTGAGTGTCGATGACAATTAAGTCGCGTTACAATTCTCGCCCAACCTCGGTTGAACTAATGACACGACTGTCTCTGCAGCGCGCCGCGGAGGAAGCGAAACAAAGGGGGAATAATTACTCGCTCTCAATACTTATTGGAAAGAACAAATGACAGGGAAGCGGGAAAGAGGTGGAGATGGAAAGCAATTGCTACATATGATGTGATGAGGTTGGTGCGTTTAGTTCAGGCGGCACTTCGCGCTTCAGCCGCGCAGCTCTATTCCTTCTCCATTGAGAGCATTCAAAGCGTGTTAAAAGCGCCACATCAGCGAATCGCTGTTTCGATAGAAACCCAAACTGATCTCTCATTAAGTCTCCTTACGCACTAAAACATTCATACAGTGCGCGATTACAATGGCTTGAAGTTGGTGGGACTATTAAACCAAATTCAAGTAAATCATTGATGTAATTTTTCGTGCGCATCTGTCGAGGTTCATCTCGCGCTGCGTAAACTGCTATCTGTACTTGCCTCTAGCGCGGTGTAAATTAATTGTGTTTAAAGTTTATTTGTGATATGCAAATCTATGATAAAGTCATATTTGTTAGCATACGTTTTATGTAAAGCCAAAAAAAAAAAAAAAACGATTGCGATGGAAAGTGCGCTACGCGCGGCGTTGTTATGGTTACCTTCTCTGGCAAACGCAACTTCTTCGTTTCAGTATGTTTGGCGAACGGTGAAAATACGCAGTCTGGCTAACGTGTGGTCTGACTTTTATAACTACTTAAAATGTTTTAAAACCCTTATGTGCTATTTACATGAGTGGGGGGAAATTATACTTTTTCTTTATCTGAGAAGTAGAACTTTAAGCGTCGTTAAGGGTGGTTTCATTCCAAATATCTTGGACAAAGGCCAAAATGATGTCCAATACGATCAGAAGATTGTCGCCTCCAATTGTGCGCAAATACTGCCAAACGGGAAATTGCGCATTATCTTGAAGATGCGCTAAAAGTTAAGTAACATTTCTGAACAATAAATGGCAGCCCGCGTTATGCGGATCATCATTATCTCTGTCGCTCTAACTTATTTGTGTTCATTAGGAAGGAAACGTAACAGCATTAGGATTACAGTGTATATGTATTGTCTATTCATAGATCATCTGGATTGTGCATCTGGGGCTAAACCACATGCACTGCTTCCACGCCACATGTGAACCTGCCATTGGAACAAGTGGAGGATGAGGAGGAGGAGGAGGAGGAGGAGGAAGAACTAGTGGGAGGCGCTCATTTAGTCACTCTGTCACCCAAATCATTTGTTAAGAATATTGTTTTAATATAATACAAAAGGCCCGTATAAAGTTATGCCTTTTCAATTTACGATTGTCACGTTTTAAATGAGATTTTTATCAAGACTTTTAACAATTGTATTCACACTATTTATTAAATATCCATTTGACTCGCAAAAAAACGGATACAAAAAAGATCCGCTTAAGTTGCTGTTGCACCCATTGGACTTAATTTACGAACGTTTTTACGTGCTACATATAACGATGCTTTTGGGAAAGCGCGCTACTTGCGCGCTACTACCGCTCTGCTTAGCGGTTATGGAAACGCAGCCAATATCAATTTGCAGCCATTAACTAGGTAATCAATGTCACAGTTTAACGCGAAAACCGACCCAAAAGAGAGAATGAAAAGCAGTTTACCTCCGTTTATGAAAGCGAGGGCATTCTCCTTGCTTCAAATGTGACAGGAGTCTGAAGACAGATGTTTGTTTTAAACGAGCTCACTTTCTTCTAACTCCAGCCAAGCTCGAACTCGATCGCCGCCTGTCCATCACACGCAGAGCGAAACGGGGAGTTCATGAACCGAATTTGCCCATTATTTTGCGAATCTCTTCACCAAACATCACCGACGGGATGAACGAGAGAGGACGAAAAAGAAAAAGCGAAAAGCACCGTCAGCGATTGAATCTCAGAAAAGAAGTGCGTAAATCCATATGGAGGTTAGTAGACTAATGGCCTTATAATGTTCCACGCATGCTTGTTAGGTTATTAACGGCTGTCTTCCTGCAGAACCGCTGGGACTGTGAGTGATGAGGAAGTCTGCGATGATAACTGCGCCTCGCACACTCCTCCCGAGCTGCGATCGATTTGACAAGAGAACTGCGAACTTGCCTTGCTTATTCCGCGCACGTGCGTCGGCTGCACCCCCGCCCCGCGCGCGCGATCTTTCAAGTAGCCACGCTAACTGATGTCATTGCTTACAAGTGTTGAAGTGAGCGGCTGTACTATAACGACAGCCTGGCAAAAAAAAAAAAAAGTGAGTGGAAAGGTTTTTAATTTTTTACACCTCCAACCTGCCCTGCCTCGAAGCGTAGTCTTGATTTTACCATGCGCTCAAACAGGTTAATCCTTTAAAGGTCGATTTTGTCTATTTCGTTCAGTCTAGCCGGGACTCTTTTGATTTCTATCAAGTTGCAAATGATGTTATCAATAGCCAATCACACCCTAACACCCCTCAACTTTGAGCCTGGCAGGTGAAAATAAATCTCCATCATAAATAAGAGTTCTGGATGCCCTTATCCTACCATACCCTACACAAAAAGGTCATTTAGAGGTTTAACATCTGATACCCCTGAAATGTTTTATTTTCTCATTATCACACTCCGTCTGACTTTAGAGGGGAAATAAAAGTCCTGTACACATCAACTACCCTTTGATATGCGTCTCCAATCCCCGGTCGTCTCGGCTAGGAAATTGGAATCTTTGTCTCCTTCATGTATAAAAAAAAGAGGGAGATAAAAGGGGTATTCAGTACAACAAGAAATATAACCCATTTGAATCATCGTTTTAAAAGTACTGCCATTGCACTCAATATTCCATGCTATTTATTTTCACCATTGAACATCCTCTTCGGCCCTGACATTTACCTAATAAAATATTAACCAAACTACCCTGTGAAGCTCTCAAGATGTTCGCTACTTGTTTTCACTGACCTCGGGCAAAATTGCTGGCCAATTGCACTTTTGCAGAGAGAATGTAAGGAGTCATCACATGTTGTGGCGCCATGTTTAGAATAAAAAGATGTGGCTGTAGACTAGTGTAAAAGTGTACAAGTGATGAAGTGAGAAAAAGCATCTGTATTGATTGATCAGATCATCAATCAGGTATATCAATTAATAAGCCTCCCATAAATGAACGTATTATAAGTCAAAGGGAATTGATAACTCCTCCACATCATTACACTTGTCATTGCATAATATTCTATAATTTACATCTCTATGAGGTAAGGATAAATAAAATGTAGCCTAATCTAGCGACTACAATTGGACATGGAGTTTGTTTCAGCACCATGGACAGCACTTTTCTTCACAATGGACTTCCATTCACCAGTCAAGCAAGTTGGATGCTTCGGAAGAACTGACAGCTCCAAGAATGCATAAAACGTACAGCATTTAATGTACAACTGGCATATGAAAGAATACAAGTCATAATAATGCTGACAGAGTCGAATTGGAGGAAAGGGCACAAATGTCGTTTATCAAAGAGCTTGTGTTATAGGATCCCCGCTGAGACTTCTTCCTTCTGAGATTGTTCTCTCAAAGGACTAAGCATTATAGAAATGTCTGATCATAACTTGAGGAATATTTCTTCCAACACAATCAATATTTCCACATTTATCCTCTGAAAGAGAATGTTTTCTTGCTTTGTGGGACGCCTGTAGATGTGGGTATGTAAGATGAGCCGTTGGTAATTGATTTATTTCTGTTCAGTGGTGAGAATTTTTTTTTCTTCTTCTTCGTGAGATGAATCAGATTAAGCCACGATGATACATGCAGGATAATGGATATTATGCATGAAGACAATGGAAATGGGTGATGGATGATCACAAACAAATCTAATCTCGGTTCCAAAGCAGGCAAGAATGGGAGAATCATAACTGAACAGTGCCGAAGGATCATTGCGTAGCACTCTGTCGAAAGTCAGAGCGAAAATTCATTTCCTGAAATATTGACACTCAGGGAAGAAGGATAAAAGAGACTGTGTGTCATATGGAGCCAAAAGACAGCAGGGCCAGACACGAAAGTTTGGGCTAACAAACAGCCAGACAGATTTTGGCAATAAATATTCTGTTTTTCATTAAAACATGCACTGCTTTTTCTTGGTGATTAAAATGGTATCTAATTTTCAAACAGTGACAATAAAAAGCTGACACCAATGTGTTTAAGGCATCAACAACAAAAACATTTTAATGTTTTATTTATTTAGTTAATAATATGGAAATAAAAAATAGTCATTTGTATTAATAAATATATTCAATTTTAATACAAAATAAAAGCTATTATTTGTAATTTGTCTCTGTTTAATTTTAGATTTTATTGCACATTTTCTATTTAAAATGATTACACATTGATCCTTTTACACCGTAAAAAGTGGTAACTTCCAATAACTACCACCACAAAGTGACATCATGCATAAAAAATAGTTTTGTTGGTATACATCAATGTATTTGCTTAAAATCGGGTAATTTAGAGTTAGTTTAGATTAGATTAAAATAGGCTAATTTAGTGACCATTACTTTTTTTTTACTGATATGCCCTTAATAAAATTATTAAATAAACTCTTCAAAGACAAGTGTTTCCTCTTGTTGTTATTAACTCTGTGTTTTGTGAGGTTAGCTCAAGTTTGTACACTGTAAAAATGTTCCACATATTTTAAAATAAAAACTTACATTCAGTTGCTGCCTAAAACTTTTAAGCATATAGCCTAGTTGTGCAAGTCATTAAATTAAAGTAAACTTAAATTATATTAAACTGACTTGAATCTTATATAACTTATAAAAATACTACATTATTTAGAGTTAATGTAAAAACATAATTTACTTACTACTGAAAGTTGTGTATATATATTAGGCCTAAATATACAGGCCTATTATGTGTCATGAGTCATGACCTTGAGCAAAAGAACAGCTAATGACTAAATGGACTAAAAATTGGCAACCCCGTTCTTAAAGGCACAGCTATAAATACATTTAAAAAAATTAAATTTAGCCTAAGATGACACCACCATCCAATGTATAGGCCTACTCTTATAATATTAATATAATCGTTTAAATTAAGAAATTGACTTCATAAATTACATTTCCAAAACAGAAAACACATAGCCTACATTTCGAGGAAGGAACGTTATAATCATCCTGTTTCCTCAGAGGTAAGATTTACATGATGCAGTGTATGAGGAAGAGAATCATACAGGGTTTGGGGAGCACATTTCTTCAGCAGAAGAGAGGGAAAGGAGGGCGGTAATAATTGCTCACTCCCAAACAATTCCACCAGTGACATCCCATTACTTTAAACACGACAAAATAAGGCCACCCGCGAAATTCAGTGAAAGAATCCACTGAATAAGACATGAAGGGAAAAGGGTGGCGTTATTAGCTGTGTGGGGTTCATCATTAGAAAGCACTGAGACGGAGAATAATCCTTCACGCGCGCGACTATAACTCTCCTGTTACTTGCAGTAATTACAGAGCAAGTGCAGCCCGCCGTTTGTAATAAACTGTCTGTGTTCGAGCACACACTCATTTAGCCTCTCTATAACAACCGAGAGACAGTGAAAGCAACGTAACTTTATCATTTACCTCTGACAAGTGCGTATACGCGGTAGGCCTACAAGACTGTAAATCAGTGAGAGAGCAGTAAGAAGATAAAATCTAAAGTAGCTTAAAGCTATCGTAATAATGTCCCAAATATAAATATATAACGCCATGGATGGATTTCACAAACTTCAGAGAGTTAATAATCTTACAGTTCGGATGAAACGGGACATCAGCGTCATGGTAGAAATTCCAAAGAAATGATAGCCTACAGAATTATTAATAATGTTGTACCGCCATCTAGCGGCTACAATATACAAGTGAAAGAGCGTGAATATTTTGTTATTCTGTGTAAAAAATAAAAATAAAAAAATCAAGTCTCAATCATAACATATTCATCTTAACATAATGGATAAAATATTACACTCACATTTTTCAAGATGGAAATATTTTTCTAAATTAACTGTTTTAGTTGGTCACATTTAAATAAAAGTGGGGGTGTTTTGTAAATAAAAATATTTTTTATTAGAATGTTTTGTCATTTCTCTGGGTGCTATGCTATGCATATAAAATATTCCAGGTTTTTCTTCATTTTCCCCCATTTAAAATGTTTCAAATGAAAGCTTTTCTTGGTAATAGTTTCAACTGGTAATAATTTAACAGGTATTTCCTGTATTCTCAAGTCCCCGTTTTCAGCTTTGAGGTCACAGAGATTAATGGCAGTGACTGCGCATCTCAAACCAGTACACTTTTTGTCTGTCATATAGAGGCTTATACTATAAAACACCAGAAATAAGTCAAGTTCTTGTAATGACTGATTTATGATAAAGGCTAAATTTAGTGATATCCATAAATAATATTTTATTTATTTGTACTTATTTCACAATGTATGTGAAAAAGATGAAATATTGTACACAATTTTTTTTAATAGTTTAATTTAATTTTCCAAATACAAAACAGATGTTTTCAAAAACAGTCAAAAAAAAAATCATCATAGGACTTCTTTAAATACTTTGACTTCAACTCAAACCAGAACTTAAAATTCTGACACTTTTCAGCAACTTTTGCAATTGTTCAGAAACTTTATGAAGGGTCTGAGGATCTTAATACTGATAAAAAATATTTTATAAAATGAAGCAATACTGAAATATCTTAATGTGTGCAACAGGACTGAAGTACAAATCCCTTAACATAGTTTGCATTTACAAAATGACTACTTTAACGGGCCAAAGAAATAAAAAAGTAAGTGAAACTGTAATAAATATGAAGCTGAGGTCATTTCCCTTGCCTAAATGCATTAAAAAGGACAAAAAATACTTTAAATATGGTTTGACTGTAATAAATAATGCTACCAAACTATCTGGGTAGACTCAACATTAGTTACAGTACCCAAATCCTGATCACCTGATTTTTTGGGTGGGGAAAGTGCTGTCTAAAGATGTCTTACAAACTACATTGGAATTCAACCCATAGCCAAATAATTCACAAACCTGCACTTAAATCAGGTTTTAAAAGTGTAGTCTCTAAAAAAGCCCACATACTGTACCTGAGAGGAGGTACAAACCACACAAAATACACAAACCAATGTCTTTTAACAGCATACTCAGTGTGCAGAATGTAAAAGATGCTTTTTTCTGAAAGTAAAATGTGCTTTCCCATATTAGCCATTTGCTTTTCGTTAGCATGGCTATAGGAGTATAAGAGTGCAGAGAATTTTTAGGAGTGTGTTCATCTATCACCTTGCAGAAGACCACCATGTTTTACAGGCTACAGTTCATCTCGGGCTCGTTTCGTGCGCCACTCCGGGTGCCGGGTCACATGTTCAGCTGCTAGAAGGACTAACTTCATGAACTCCTCTACGTCAAAAGTGTAGTTGGTAAATTTAGGATGTTCCCCAAGAGTAGGATGATGACCCTGAGACAGAACAAAATATACAGTAATAAAATATAAAATAATGTAATATATATATACAGTATATATATATATATATATACACACACTATATCAACCAATACAAACAAACAATGATCAATACATGTGTTAAAGTATTTTTTTAATTTTTGTAATGTTACAATAGTTAATTTTTCGTTCATATTAGATCAGGTCTATTGAATATAGAGGGAATGCATTGACTTCACTGTCCCGCCGGAACAACCCCCCTCAGCATGACTGAGTGGCAAAAGATCTGCTGCGTGACTGAATTTAATAGGCGAAACTGCGAAAAAGCGACTAAAACGAACAATTTTATCAATTTAAACTAAATGCTGGTCTCAATATAGTGTTCCTTACAACTTACTAAAGATCCAGTGATCCATGGATATTGACATGCAGCCAGGAATCATGTTGCCTGACATTTATGTTTGCCTGATTTTGACACCGGGGAATTAAAAGCAATATAGACCTAAACATAAAGCAAATTTGCCTGTGAACGCTTTATTTAAATACAAAATAGGTAGGTCTAAATCCGGGTGATCACTTATATCAGTATAGCCTATATATATCATCATATCGTCCAGCCCTAAAACTCGTTTTTTTGGTCAATGTTTATTAAAAAACATCCAATAATCCAGAATATGCAATGATAAATATTTAATTGATGAGTTGTTAATATATATAACAATACAAGATATATGGGTATGGTTTTACACCTAAATTCAGTATATTGACACAAAAAAAAAAAACATTCCTCATACCGAATGTGATTTTGGTGATGTATAAAGGAATACTGGAATGAAATGACATAAACTGGAATGAATCCAGGCAGTGGTGAACAGGTTTGGCTGTGTGTGTGTTCTCTTCACCTTATCCTGGGGGAACACTTTGTCCCTTTTCTGCCAAGTCATGTAATGGACTCCCCTCAGTCGGGCCAGATCACGGTAGCAGCTCTCATCTTGACAGTTGTACCTGTGGAATACAGAAAGAGGGATGTTTTATGTCCCAAACTTAGCAGGAAGTGGCCCACAAAGTCTCAGCAGACTCAGTTTGATGGATAACTGTTTAATTAGGCTGTATTTCACTGTCACACACACACACACACACAGACACAGTCAGATGCTTCCCTCCTCCGTAACACATTAAAAAGTACATTGTACAACACAGAAGCTTGACTGCATCCACGTGAGCGTTGCGTTGATGTATAACATGACATGGGTGTCAGATGCACCGTGGAACACATCTTAACACATGCAGATAGGTGTCGCAGAAAAAAAACGATTTCTGAAGTGAGTTGTGGTGTATTCATTTATCAGTGGTAAAACAGAAAGAAACTTTTTTTAAGCAAGAATGCAATCAAATGTCCAAGATTGGTTTTTAAAAAAGACTTTAAAAAGATAAAGATAAAATGTTAACAAGTTTAAGTTATTTGAAAACCTCATCTCCAATGTGTATGGTGGGGATGTTCTTTGTTTTAATGTCCTGGTTTAAGTTTTAAGTACACTTCCATTCAAATGTTTTTGGATAGTAAGATTTGTTTTTGTTTTTTAAGAAATTACCAATTTTATTCAGCAAGGACACATTATATTGTTCAAAAGTGACATTAAAGACATTATAATGTTACTAAATATTTCTATTTCAAATAAATGCTATTCTGTTGAACTTTCTATTCACCACCTGAAAAACGAATCATGGTTTCCTGAAAAATATAGACCATTTCACAAGATGTAAACAAGACTGGTCCAGAAGCACTTCCTGTTTCAGTTTGTAACTGTTTTCTTTATTTCACATGTAAAGAAAACATCTTAAAGATGTTTGTTTAACTTTTTGGTTCAGTTTTAAATGTTCTGTATCCCAGCTTTTTTGTAGTGTTAAAAAACTGAAACAGGAAGTGCTTCTGGACCAGTGTTGTTTACATCTTGTGAAATGGTCTATTAAGCAGCACAACTGTTTCTTAAGCACCAAATCAGCAAATTAGAATGATTTCTGAAGAATCATGTGACACTGAAGACTGAAAATTTAGCTTTGTTTGCCATTACAGGAATAAATTACACTTTAAGTGTACTAATATTTCACAACATTATTTTTGACTGTATTTTATACCTCTGTGAGTATATGACTCTTTTCAAAAACATTTAAAACATCTTACCAACCCCAAATTTTTGAATGCTAATATGTATTGCAAAAACATTTGATTTGTACAAAAATGAAGTCCTGAGAGTCTTTATCCCATTTTCAAGTCATAATTAAGTCAAACTAAACGCTTCAGAAAACATAATGCATTTCTTCATAGGATGTCCGTCAACCATGCTAACACTTCTCACATTTGTCATTTATAACTCACAATAAATGTTTTAACTTTTAACCTTTTTGGTTGTTTTAATCAAGTGGTATACACATTATTTAAACACTGCAGACTGTCACCAATAACTGTTTATATAAACTCTGAGGGTTTTAAAGTGACTCTAAAACTTAAAAGTGAAGTGGAGTGAAGAACTTAAGTATTAACATTCCTCAGACTGACAGCTCTACAGCAGAGCTGGCCACTCAGATCACTTAGAAAGCAGAGAGTTACATACAATTCAAATATGACGGCCCAGTCGGGAAGAAAGAGGAGGTGGGTCAGTCCGGCCCCATGCATCCCAATGAAGATATCAGAGTTGTGTGTGACGTGGATCTGCTCCAGAAACGGCATCTCTCTAAGAATACACATCAGCTTTCAATCATGCAAACACCAAAAAAAAATGCTATATTTAAAAACAACAAAGACAGAAAAACTCACTTGAATTTGTAATCCACCAGTTTGACCTCGAATAAAGGCACAGTCTTCAGGGCATTGATGAGCTGAACACACACATACACACACAGCAGGGATTCAGAAGGTGATTAACGAGACCTCACACTCATGTGGACAGAGGCCAAGTAAATCAAGGCTTTTTACCAAGCAGGGGTCTTCAGCAAATAAGAGTTTAAATGGGCAGTTAAGGAAGCAGAGTGATAAATCAATGATGAGCAAAGAGAGAGATAGAGCATTCACCTCCTGCTGGTTTATTATCCTACGGTACTCAGTGCTTCTTGCCAACACAGTGACACGGACTTGGCCCACCTGACAGAGCAGAAGGACGTCATAGATTTCATACATTTTTCAACACACAATTATATCTTAAGCTATATATTTTGTAACATATAGTCCAATTTCAAAATACATTCAGACGTGATAATTTGTTATTTAAAGCTTTATTTAGGTGGGTAAAGAGGAAGTAAATATAATTGTGTGGTAAGAACGAACTGGGCTCCCTCATGACAAAGACCATGTGAAGGAATAAATTGTACAACAGTACCACCTAGTGGTAGATAGTATAATCATGACAATCCTACACAAAAGCTTGTGGCAAAAAAAAATATTGCGATAAATGTATTATTTATGTATTTAAAAGAATAAGGATTCAAATTCATTTAATATTTATCATAATAACAGTGTGTGAGTGTGTGTACATGTTTTTCTATCCCAGTGGGGACTTAAAGGAGTAGTTCACTTTTAAAAACCTTTTGCTGATAATTTACTCACCCCCACGTCATCCAAGATATCCATGTCTTTCTTTCTTCGGTCGAAAAGAAATTAAGGTTTTCGATGAGAACATTCCAGGATTTTCTCCATATAATGCACTTTATTAGTAACCAAACGGTTCAACATCCAAACGACAGTTTCAAACTGTCCAAAGGGCTTTAAACGATTTCAGACGATGAATAAGGGTTGTATCAAGTGAAATGATCTCTCATTTAAAAAAAAAAAAGTTTTATAAGCCCAAATAGTCGCCTTGCTCTGTTCTGTGATGTGCGTTCGTGACTCTCCTGTTCGAACTCGTTCATCGAAATGAACGAATCTTTTTCCGAGTCAATGACACGGACCATTTGAGCTTAGAAAACGTTTTTTTTTTTTTAGCGAGTGATCGTTTCACTTGATAAGACCCTTATTCATCGTCTGAAATCGTTTAAAGCCCTTGGAACAGTTTGAAACTGTCTTTTGGACCTTGAACCAGTCCATTATATGGAGAAAAATCCTGGAATGTTTTCATCAAAAACCTTAATTTTTATTCAACTGAAGAAATAATGACATAGATATCTTGGATGACATGGGGATGAGTAAATTATCAGCAAACGTTTTTTTTTAGAAGTGAACTACTCCTTTAAACTTGAAAGCACACAGACTCATGGGGACTTGTGTCATTGTGGGGCCTAAATTGAGGTCCCCATGGGTAAACGCAAATAAATCATACAGAATTATTTTTTTAGAAAAAAGTAAAAATACAGAATGTTTCCTGTGATGGGTAGGTTTAGGGATAGGGACAGTGTAAGGGGATAGAATATACAGTTTGTACAGTATAAAAACCATTATGTCTATGAGAGTCCTCACAAAAATAGTAAACCAGAGGTGTGTGTGTGTTATGTGAGTGTGTGTGTAAGCATGTTTACCTTCGGTCCATCTTGTGGGACATTGAGTCGATAAAGGACATGCTGGGAAAACGCCCTGAACAACCCCTCACTGTGGCAGTCAGAGATCTATCAAATTACACCCATCTGTCAGTAAAATCTTCTCTTCGTGTCATTTGCACACAGAAGGCAGAGGCACACAATCATTAATATGAGGATGATTTGAGCGACAGCACCAGATGAGTTCAGTCTCACACAAGGCAAATATTCTATATCACACGCACAGCATCCGAAGATGTCACGCAGAGATGCATTAACATAGACAGAAGACAGCAGATGCACATGATGAGATGAACAAATGCTAAATGGGGGGGTGGGGCACTTGAGAGCAACAGACGCATGCCAATTATAAGGATACGTACAAGAGGGGTGTTGTAGAAAAGACCATATCGCATTCTTGGAAGGAGTGAGAAAAATGCGTCTCTAAAACACACCTGTGGAAAACACATACTTTTTAATAGCACCAAAACACTCAGATGCTCATAAAAGTGTGGACTGGTGATGTGAAGTAAAAGTCTTTTACCCTTTTGGAGTCAAAGTTTTTGAGGTGAATGATGTCATAATCTGTGAAAGCCTGCCACGTTTCACTGAAAAGGTCTCCATATCCATACACACTCTGACAGACAAAACAACTCAATTAAATGCATTGAAGGATTTTTTTAAGTCCATCTGCAGTCAATAATTGTATCCCTTAAAACTCATCTTTGACCATCAAAATGACATATAAATATTTTTTTTAGATGGACTTGGTTGGCAATGACTGATGAATGCTACCTTTGTCTGCTTGTTCAAAATAGCCATCATAATCAGTCAAAAAAGTCATGTAATAACCAATTAATTCATTCAGACAGGAACTAAAAGCCATTACCTTACCTAAATTTATCTTCTTAACTGGATTAGATTCTAATCCTTAATTTCTTAATCTCTCTTAATCTACGACTGAAACTAAAATCCAAAAGGACCATCCAAAGTCTAGACAAACTGGCGACGTTTACACAGCAACAATGTATTTGAGTCCTTAATACGGTGACGTTCACACACAGTGACAATTGCACTCTGTAACCGAACTCTCAATTGAAAAGTTGACTGCATTGTCATGCTCTGTGAATCGAACAAAACTGAACAGTGCGGAGTTGTTTTCATGTGTTACAGTGACGGAAATATGAGCTTTATGTCATCTGAAGGTTTTAGATCCACTCACTGTTCTCCACTAGAACCATTTCTGTCAGATTCGTTCTACGTGAGACTCAAATGCTCCGCTCTCCATCCAGATTTAAAGGTGGGGTAGGTAGAAATTTTCTAAAAAAAAATTTCCCACATTTGTTTAAACTGTAAGTACTCTGAAAAAGAAAGTATACAAATCGAGTGTCTGTAGTCCTCTCAGTGCTGCAATAAACACAGCTCATTATTTCCAACCGGGACGAAAGAAATGATTGGCTTAGTTTGGCTTTTTTGTTTTGTTTTTATGTTACTAGCTCGTTACCGAATCAAACTCAATACATTTTAAACTTTACCATTACCAGTATCGATATGCTAGCTTGATAGTGAGTACTACCAGCCATGTTAGTTGTTTATATTAATAATGATAAAGTTAGGCATTTTATTACATGTGATTCTGACATGATGTCAATACATGCACTGCTCCTCTCCGCGGCGCTAGAAAACGCGTCCTCCAGCTGAATAGGGGTCGGCAGCGCACATTCATGTGTTGTGGGGGCGTGGCTTTGTAAGGATCCCAGATGAGGGAGGGTGGGAGTGAGACTCAATGAGACACTCGATTTGTATACTTTCTTTTTCAGAGTACTTACATTTGAATTATGTATTGGTATATATAGACAGTTTAAACAAATTTGGGGTTAGAAAATGTCTACCTACCCCACCTTTAAACGTTGCTCTTGGTTAATAAAGATTAGACAAATTAACTTGATTGAACTCTTGTTGTGTCAAAAGTAATAAGAGTTTTCAGTTGTATGGACGTCGCCATCTTTGATATTGCTTGGGTCACTTTCATGGTTGAGAATACTGTCTTGACTCCCATTTAATGTTCATACTGAAAGTATTCGAATTTGAGATGGTAATGTAAGTTGCTGTGTTAATGGGACATTTCGAGACTAGCATCTTTATGTAAATTTTGTTGTAAAACGTAGCTAAGACAGAGTCACAAACTTAATTCTCAAGTACATAAATATATAATAATATGACAAGGTGGATTTTATTTTGCATTCCATTGTTTCATATAAGAAAAGTATCCCTCTTTCTCCACACCCCTTCGTTTTCCCTCTTCCTCAGTTCCTCGCCCTTGAAATACCAGCGTCTGAACAAAAGGCAGGATAAGGTTTTCCTGTAAGTCACTTTATTTTCAGCCCACTGTTTCCTTTTTATGTTTCTCTTTCAGGAACCGCACACCTCCTGAAACTGGCAGTCGGTTTAAACAACAAACCTTCTGTTAGTGTTTGAAAAAAATGCCCTCATGGTTGATGATTTACTGGAAGACATATTGTGATGAACACTTACTGTGTCCCACATGACGATGTTTATGTCACGGCTGAAGGAATTGTTGATGTGCTGGGAGATGTAGAGGTTGACAAAGTCACAGAAATGATGGTACATGTTCACTCCTGCAAAAGACAGGAGAAGCATGCATTTAGAAGAAAAAGCCTTTGTGATGACTAAACAAAAAGCTCCCTTAGTTCCCACAGAAAGATTACCTGCATCCAGCTTCATGAAGACGGTTGGTCTGTCAATTATAACATCACAATGGCCATCGTCCTGGGGGTGGAAGTCGAGCTCTGAGTATGTCTGCAATTCAGCAAACCTGACAGAGGAAAAACAAGACATGAACATAAAAGTCTGTTTTATAGCTTAAAACTTAAATATGAATCCTGGGGTTCTCAGAAGCAGAAGTCGTCATAGGTGGGCGAATGAGAGATGACAGCAAATAGAATTTTTGTATTTCCATTTGCTCCAATAGCAAAAGAAAATAAAAAATCTGAGATAGAGTTTCCGCGATAGAGTTTTGCAATAATGACAACTTGGGAAATGTATTATTTATCACAGCCTGTGAAAATGGTCCATTTTCCTCCAAACTTAACTTAACTTAAAGCGATTGACGGGATTTCAAAGAAAGGAATATAGCTAAAAAAATCTTATAGGGCATGTTCCATTGATCATGGTTTATTTTTTATGAATGGAAAAGAGCATGAACATTTTTTTAAATATCTTCTTTTGTGAACTAAAATGCTTTTGAATTGCATAAGTAAAGTAAATGAAGTGAATGTCAAGAGACATTAGCAGATATATTCTACTATTCTACTATTCTGTACAAATGTTTGGGATCAGTAAGAGTTTTGAAATATTCTCTTATAAACACCAAGACTGCATTTATTTGATCAAAAAGACAGTAACGCATTGTGAAATATTATTAAAATTTTAAATAACTGTTTTATATTTTTATATATTTTAGAATGAAATGTATTCCTGTGATGGCAAAGCTGAGTTTTCAGCATCATTATTCCAGTCTTCAGTGTCATATGATCCTTCAGAAATTATTTTAATATGCTGATTTGGAGCTCTAGAAACATTTATAATTATTATCAATGTTGAAAACAGACCATGACAGATTGATTGACAGCATTTATTTGAATATATAAATAAAATAAAATAAATTATATATATATATATATATATATATATATATATCACTTTTGTGCAATTTAATCCATCTATAAAAGTAAACTAAAATAATAAAAGTATATTTTTTTCAAAAGAAAGAAAATCTTACTGACTCCATAGTAGTTTATCAATCTTAGTTTCTAAATGTTTTGCCACACATGTAAAGAAATAAATTAATACAATAAATGTCCATGAAGTTTTTTTTTATTTGGACTTACATATGTTATATAATTGAAGTTATTTACCAAGACTGAAGAGGACTCTTGTGTGTCCCTTCTGCAGCTAGTGCTTTACTATTAAGGCTGCAGTGACCACCGATCTCACCCTGTTCCAGGAAATCCTCTTTATACCTGCAGTGGCATAGAGGAAGAGGGATGGAGAGAGAGAGAGAGAGAAAGAAAGAGGACTCATTCAGACAGGAAGTTCTCGCAGTTCTACCAGAAAGAAAACAATTCCACAGGTTAACGGTTTCGCATTGTGCCTGACCTCCAACGACCCTAGATGGGGTAACTGACCTCTCGTGACCTCTGCGGGGACTCCTCAGGTCCAGGTACAGGTTTGTGGCCCTGCAGAACCGCATATGACTGGAACACTTCAGAGAGGAATCACCCTTTTAAAAAAAAAGTTGTATTTTCAAGTTTGTTCCCAGTATTGTTTGGACATGTTGAAGCAGCAACTTTTAAACCACCTATATGTCTTAAGCACTGTGTTCATGCTCAAAGCTCTGGAGAACTTTACCAGAGCTTTACCACGGTAAAGACGAGGCAAATGAGACAGAGATGGGGGAGGTAGAAGAGGGAAACTCACAGGACTCGACGGCTTGCACAATGTCTTCATCTCACTGAGACGCTCCCTCACGTAGCCAAAATCTGCCTGCTTCCAGAACAGATCCTGTGCAGCCTGAATAGAGCTCGCCCTACAGAAAGAAGACAGACATTGGCACTGTAGAGTAGATGACAGAAGTCTTTGTTTTGAAGGTGAAGTCCTTGAAGTGATTGAGTGACACAGTGGAAAACAGCCTGTGTTCAAATGTTAGTCACTTGTGTTAGCTTCATATTAGCATGACAACTTTGCTTTCCATGGTAAATAGTGTTTAGTGCGAATTGAGAAAATTTGTGTTGGACACGGGTGCAAAGAAACAGTTGAATCTGTCAATGTTTCACACAATAGTTTATGGAACTACAGTTGACATGAACCTGCTTCAGTTGAAGCACTTTCTATTAAATATATATAGAATGTGTTACACATGGTGTTGTCAAGAATATCTATTATATATAGGATAGATAAATATTGAGAACAGGGAAGAAAGCTGCTCGGATTTGTTTAATAAAGTCTAAATCTCTCACAATTTTGAGACGTGATTTTTCACAAAGAGAGAAACCACAACACAAGCAGTGACATACTGTACTTTTTCTGAAACTTTAATAAAGATATTTAACCTGTTCTTATACAAGCATAATTGGCTAACACTTCACAAATTTTAAGTTAAATTTGTTAACATTAATGCATTATTTTATTTCAAGTTGTATTATGTATTAATGTTAATTAATGCATTATGAATAAAGATGAATTGACAATAAATAAACAGCAGCATATTTATAAATGTACATTCACCTTTATTAATAAATACTTTAAAAAACATAAATTTCATGTAATATTTCATATTATTTATGGAAAATTATTTCACATATTGGGGTCAATTATTAAATAACAATTAACAATATTCATTATATTGTTTATATTACATTATCAATATTATAATATAATTATATTAACAATATTACAGTTTTTATTGTATTTTTGATCAAATGAATGCCTTAGTGCAGAAAAGAGACAATCTTATAAAGCGTTTGCGAATATCTGCTAATATTGCTTGCTATTCAACCAAAAATAAACATTTCTGCCAACACTCACTCGTATCATGTCATTCAAATGTTTGCCATCCACAAAACGAGATACTTTAAAAACAGTTCATGCTGCCCTTTTCCATTCAATAAAAATAAACTCTGATCAATGAAATCTGTGTTGCACACTAATTCCAATCTTTCAGTAGCTGTGAGGGCGAGTATAACTTGATGAGATGACAGTTGTTATTTTTGCTGTCCTGCCTATATACATACATATACATGGGTAATTAGATGGTTATGAATAGTGGGAAAACATAAAAGTGTTGGTCAGTAAAGAAAGGCATACCATCCTGAGTCAAGACTGGTGCACACAGGATAGCTGAATCTGTGCTCAGCAGAGCAGCTCTTTTCGTACCCCCAGCAGGAATTCGTGAGCAATAGAGCATCCTGTCACAGCCAAAGAGACACAGAGTTAAGAGAACATCCCGTATAATCATCTAATGACACTACAGCATATACACAACACTAGAAATTAGCGATAAAGTCACAATTACAGTATACCAAAAAGATACCAGCTCCTAATCCACTATTATAGCTGATGTATTACAATGTCTCGCTTCTAACTCGACTTCAGCACACATTCCATAAGAAACAAGAGGAAATAGCTTACTTTAAAAGGGCAAAGCGGGTCTTCCTTGCAGAGTTTGACCAAAGGTTTGTTGTTGTGTAGAAAGAATGGAATATGCTGCTGAGGCAGATCCAGCTGTGGCGTGCGGCTGCTGTTCTGGCCACTGACTGTGGTGGAGATGGTTTTATAAGTGCAGGAAAGGCACAGAACTACCAGCAGCAGCATAGTCCCTCAAGCCACATGGAAGGAACCACACTGGCTCTCAGCACCTACACTCATTTATGAGAGAGAGAGAGAGAGAGAGAGAGAGAGAGTGTGTGTTTAGAGCTAAAAAACTAATGGTTTACGGGGAAGCCGAGGACAAACACCAAAGCACTGGAAGTAACAACAGTGTGGGAACCTGCAAATGAACGGATCTTACTCGATGTGAAACTCCTATCACAGGAAATATTAGTGACCTTTTTCCTTCAATTGTTTAAGCAATAAGGCAAGGATTGAGGGAAATTAATAGAAAACATATGTTCTTCTTTACACAGATATTTTAATAAAATAAAAGCAAGCAATTGTTTCAAATTGTGACAAACATTTTTAACAAGATTTCAGTAAAGTGATTTCTATGGAAGCTTGTTTCCGCCTTACAATGAAAAATATAAAAGGTAATTGCGACTTTTTATCTCACAATTCTGACTTTTTTTCTCACAATTGCAAGTTTACTTCTCAGAATTGCGAGATGGAAAGTCAGAATTGCGAGATATAAAGTCAGAATTGCGAGTTATAAAGTCAGAATTGCAAGATACAAAGTCGCAATTGTGTGTTATAAAGTCAGAAATGTGAGATATAAAGTCAGAATTGTGAGATTTGAAGTTTTCCCCCTTAGAATTGGCCTGATAGCTCGCAATTGCGAGTTTAAATCTCACAATTCTGAGAAAAGATGTCAGAATTTCGACATATAAACTAGCAATTATGCGTTATAAAGTCAGAATTGTGAGATGTAAACTCGCAATTGTGAGAAAAAAAGTCAGAATTGTGAAATAAAAAGTCGCACTTCTGTCTTTTCTCAGAATTGCGAGTTTATACCACCCAGTTCTCACTTTATATCTCGCAATTCTGACTTTATATCTCACAATTCTGACTTTGTAACACTCAATTACGACTTTTTATCACGCAATTCTGACTTTATATCTCACAATTCTGACTTTGTCTTGCAATTCTGACTTTTTAATCACGCAATTCTGACTTTATATCTCACAATTCTGACTTTAGATCACGCAATTCTGACTTTATATCTGACAATTCTGACTTTATATCTCACAATTCTGACTTTATAACTCGCAATTCTGAGAAATAAAGTCAGAATTGCGAGATATAAACTCGCAATTGTGAGAAAAAAAGTCACAATTATTTATTTTATTTTTATATTTAGTGGCGGAAACAAGCTTCCATAGATTTCTAGGTTTCCTTTAACATCAAATCAATTAATTATATAAATAAATAAATAAAAGTAGAACCTTTTAACTAAACCATATGTTGGTTTGTAATGATTTTTTTCTATACATCAAAAAAATTTGTTTGATTTTTTTGTTGTTTTGTTTGAGCTTGACAAATGCTACAAATGTCGATGCTACAATTATTGTAAATTATACTAAAATGGAATAAGCATAACTGTTTTGTCTTACTATACCACGCTGTAGAAACAGTTAATAGGATGTTACTACTTCTTGTACAAAAAAATATTAAAATGAATCCAATTAATTTCATTCAGTAATAATTGTGTCAAAATTATGACATTTTTCTATTATTTTGGATACAGTCGAACCTCCAATGTGGGACACACCACATACATTTAATCTTTTAAACTCCCTTTCATGGTAGATTAATTTTATATTAGATATAATAGATATAATAGTAATATAATATATTAGAGATAATAGTTTAGCAACATAATCATAATATTTGTGACTTTAAAAATAAGTCATGGGACATACTAGTTTATTAGTTAATATACAAATTACTACATTACAAATACAACTGAATATATTATCTTCATAACTATGATATATATTTTTTTTTGTATGGGGAAATGACTAACTGCTTTGCTGTGTGTTGCCTTGTAGACTAATTATGACAACGTAATTACAGATTGTTACATGATTAAAACTCCGTGGGAAAAAAACGCCCCCATTATGCAAATATGACAGGAGAACTCCAAATGAACCTAATTTATATTAACTGAGCAATCTTTGCACAAATCACCACCACGACAATCATAGTTTACGTCCAAATACTTTAATAAAACTCCTCGAATTACAAGTCTTGTGTAGCCTACTAATAAAAGAAAGGCTATTTAACACAATGACAGAAAAATAAACTTCTGACATTAATTGAAAGAGAAGTCCTTTTTAATTACGTATGATTCACACAGTAGTAAAAATAGCTAGAGTAACAGTATGACTACCACGGGATTTTGAACTATTAGATTCGTCACTTCTAAATTCAGTAATGTGATCTGTCTCAGGGCAGGTCAAATAGATTAACAAGGCGCAGTGTATTCCAATCTAATTCGCTTCATGGAGGAGGTCAATTAAATGTCCCACAGAAGTGTAAATGTACCATACTGGATTTTAAAAAATCTCTACCTGTTCATAGATAGATGGTAAAAGTTAGTGAAATCTGCACGTTTTCTTTTTTGCCTCCCTTGTTAAAAGAATTCAAACTGAGGTGTGTTTCCCAGATGCACCGACACACCACGATGTCTAAATGACACGCAACAAAAATAATAATAGTGCAAGCTGAGGTGGGGACCGTAACAACCACAAAGACTTGACACGTTGCCAGGATGAGAAGCTCTACAGCTGTCCCACCATCAGTTACAGTCTGTCAGCTGTCTAGCTCAAAACACATATACCCACACAAAAGGAAATTAACTTTGTTCCGACTTTTAGTAGCTCTGAGAAAGTTATAGTGAATAGTCACAGTGCTTACAAAAAAATAATAATTATATGCTTACCTCCTTGGAGAAACTAATGAAAGGCAGTGGGTGAATTTAGGGATGCAGACGCCATACTACCGGAAACTATCAGCCGGCATGTGTTACTGCTATTAACCTCAAGAGGGCGCACTAGAACATCTTAATTTAATACTGATTAAGTGGACGTTTTGCTGTTAAAAAGCATCATTGAGCATCTGTAATTAAAACAACAATACTATATTCGTTACTTTATAACAAAATAAGTATGTATTTGTTAAAAAGAGCTTATTAAAGAAGAGATTCATAATAATAACAATAATAGTCATAATATATTCGTTGTTACTATATTATTTCAAATAATATTCAATAACTATTTAACAATAAAAACTTAAAGCTGGAAAACAAAAAAAGAAGAAATTATTATTATTATTATTATTATTATTATTAATCCTTGTTATATAACTACAAGTAATATCTTAGTAATTATTTAACAAAAAAAATCAATAAAGCTAGAAATCAAATAAAAGCAGATTTTTATTTATTATTATTTTAATACTTAATAACTAAAATAATATCTTAAAAAGTTTGAAAAAGTAGATATTACTACTACTAAAAATAATAGATCCATTACTATAAAATTTAAAATAATATTTCATAATTATTTAACATTAAAAACATTAATGATCCACTTCAAATCTTGACTACTGTAGTAACAATTAAACACCAAAACAAAGGAGGAAAAAATAAAAGCAGATTATTAGTACTTCTACTAATAACAATACTATATTCCTTACTATATAACTAAAAGCACTATCTTTGTAATTATTAAACATTAAATAGAATGATGAGGGTAAACCAATTGAGTCTGCCCAATACATATTTCTTACTTTATTTACATGTGTGCAACAAAAACTAAAGATACACTGGGAGTGTCTTACAGTGGCATGACTGTAATGTATGCTTTACAGAGATCACATCTTATAGAATATTACAGCGGAAGATTTCTGTGGACACCCTCATCACTAAAACTCAATCAGTGTGAGATGAGATAAAAATGAGTGCAAAACTTAACTAACAACTTTAAATATACAACGGAAAGGGTTTGAAGGACGCGTATGTTTACATGTTTACTTGTTTTCACAATGTGAAGAGACAGTAAACAGCAAATCAACTACTTAGCAGTAAGATGTGCAGTCCAGAGGATGAAGATCAGGGGGAAATATAGCAATTAATTCATGATTAAAATCCAAACTCCCACTTCATTGTGCAAATTCAAGTGTTAAGAAACAACCATAACCTATACACTGACAGATGTCATTTCTTAAACCAAACATGGTTATTTATAGAGAATGTTTTATTATTTCAAATAAAATCCCACAACCGTGAGAGGAATCAAATCTTAAATAACTATATACTATATGACCCTTGAAATATTTTAAACATTTTCTCAGAAAAAATACATTTAAATGACTTGGTCTTTTGTTACCAATGCTGAGATGTGAAGCACAGCTACTCCTACGGTAAAGCTCTGTTTAGAGTCAGTGTGAGCCAGTCCTTTCGCAGATCCCTATTATTTTTGATTTTTTAAGAGTTCATCTATTTGCGTTTTGTACATGTTCTTTACATCCTCCAGGTCCAGACGCAGCTCTTCCGCCTCCTCCGCCTTCTCTCCATACATCTGCAGGATTGTGTTGTGCCTTTGTTGTAGATCCTGTGATGCACAAAACAGTTAGTCAGCGTTTAACTAACAGGTTAAAGCCTCATACCTATTACTGTGCTAGTTAGGCAAACAGATCATTTATCAGGATCCTCTATGAGGAATGGTGAAATTGGTCTAAGGGGTTGAGACACTGTTTATATTTAGAGGATACAGAGAGTCAACAATTCACTAAACATTTACACTAAAGTTCAAAATGTTGTGGTCGGTAGGTTTTTGTTGTTTTAAAGAAATTAGGACATATAAAATAAATAACTAAAGTGACAGTAAATACTTTATAATGTTACAAAACGTTATTTTGTACTTTCCATTCATCTAAACATTCTGAAAAAAATATAGATTTTTGTACGCCACACAACTGTTTTTTACACACACACACACACACACACACACACACACACACACACACACACATACATATATATATATATATATAGACCAATTCACAAGATGTAAACAACACTGGTCCAGAAACATTTCCTGTTTCAGTTTGTAACTGTTTTCTTTATTTCACATGTAAAGAAAACATCTTAAAGATGCTTGTTCAACTTTTTGATTCAGTTTTAAATGTTCTATTGGTTGTATTTTATCCCAGCTTTTATGTAGTGTTAAAAAACTGAAACAGGAAGTGCTTCTGGACCAGTGTTGTTTACATCTTGTGAAATGGTCTATAGATGGATAGATAGATAGAAATATATAGATAGATAGATGTATAGATAGATGTATAGATAGATGTATAGATAGATAGACAGACAGACAGACAGACAGACAGACAGACAGACAGACACAGAACAGACAGACAGACAGACAGACAGACAGACAGACAGATAGACAGACAGACAGACAGACAGACAGAGACAGACAGACAGACAGACAGACAGACAGACAGACAGATCAGACAGACAGACAGACAGACAGACAGACAGACAGACAGACAGATAGATAGATAGATAGATAGATAGATAGATAGATAGATAGATAGATAGATAGATAGATAGATAGATAGATAACATCTTACTATAATAATAATTTTAAGGTGTTTACATGAAGGCAATTCAGTCCAATTGAGCAATCGATCCAATTACTAATGCATGCGTTCACATGCATTATTTGGTTGCATGTAAATGTAGCCAGTGACATCTATCGGTACAATATGCGTCACGTGACTAAATGCGTCATTCTTTTCAAATAGCTCCGTTTTCACAGTCAACATGAAAACGGCGTTTAGAATTTACCCACTTGAAAAAGCTCAGTTTTCACAGGACAAAAAAGCTTTCTCAGAGTGGACTAAAGGCCAAAAAGCAGAGAAAAGATGCGTGTTTCAAATGATTCCGGATTAGTGTAGACAAAAAAACGGCAATTAAATTTGTAGCAGTCTGTTATAAACTGCCTAAAGTTATCTCTACTTTAAAGTAGCATTTTGCTTGTGTTCACCTTCAGTTGCACTTTCAGTTTAGGGATTTCCTTCACTTCATCCTCTATCTCATCGTTCTGATTGGTCAGTCGCACAAGCTCTTCTGCCATCACAGTTCGACTTCTCTCTAGACTAGCGATCTCCATCTTGTCGATAACCAAAAGAATTGAATCCAAATTAGTACAAAAAAAATTCAGCTTTTAAACACAAAGTTAAATGACTAATTTTAAACATTATAGTAAATGTATAATCTTCCAAACCCAGAAGTAAGCTTGCACATGATGAACAACTATTCCATTAAAAGGTGTACCTGCAGCTGGGCTATCTCGCCCTCTCTGAGTTTGAGCTGGGACTGCAGGCTCTCAATGATACTGGATCCGCCACCCAGTCGAGCCGCTTCATAAAGGTTAGTCCCACTGATAGACATGGTCATAGTGCTAAAAGAATGGTCGAGAGAATCCTCCTGCTAAAAAAAAAAGTGATTGTGACAAACTGAGAAATATTTAGGAAGAGAAAAGATTTTCTGCATCTCAACAGGGGTGAGATGAATGTACCTGTGAGAAAACGGAGGATGGTAAGCCAGCATGCTCAGCCCCACTAACAGAACTAGAGCGGGACAATGAGGGAGTGGAGGACGCTGGAGCATCAGTCACAGACAAACTTAGAGACTTCCTCTCCTGATGAAACAAAAACACAGAGATTCTAAATTTTAAACTCTTGAAATGAGTTGATTTTATGGCACTGTTATTATTGCAACTGCTAGGTGTGATTTTTGAATCTTGTATAAAATGATAATTGTAATTTTTTTTGGAGGAAAAGATTAATAAAAAGGCAGATTCAGAAAAGAGCAAAGTCTGGTCTTTTCATGCAAAACCTTTTCTTTGAGGGCCTCTTGTGCAAGGTAGCATTTCTTCTTTTCCTGTTCCACTTTCATTTTCTCCATTTCCAGTTGGTTAGCGAGAAGCAACTGAAGTGGACCAAATAACACACACATTGAGATTCATTTTTTTGTGTTTATGTTTTGTCTAAAGTGTTCAAAATGAACTGGTACCTTCTCCTTCTTGGCCTCTTCTGAGACTCGAGCATATTCCCATTTAAGATTCTCCAGCTCTACACGCTCTCTACACATACAAAAATCAATTCAATTCACATTTACATGTATATTGCTTTTTAAAACACATAACATTCACATTTCCAGCTTTACAGAAAATGCATGTGTCTGCATTACAATATAAATCAGTGTGAGAATACTGCCACTAAAAATGTCAGCTTCTTTTTCAATGTAAAACACATCTCCTGCCTGCTAAAGTCATCCTCCAGTTTTTCCCGCCGCAACTTCTCCGCATCCAGCTGCCCCTGTAGGCGTCCTTTCTCCTGCCTCAACAAAGAAGCCTGGGATTCTAAAGATGCTATTTGTGCTCGGATGGCTAGTAGCTCCTCTGTAGCCGAACGCTCTTTCTCTATAGAAACAGCAAGCTGGGCTTGGGCATCAGCTAAGAGAGAATGACAAGTGAAAACAACTTGTGAATGTCAAATGTGGTTTATTGTTTGAAAACGTCAGATTTAAACAGATGACATAAGCCGCTATTTCATTCAAAATAAGCAAGTCTCACCTAAGCGGTCAGAGATGTTCTTCTCTAGTTTTTCCCATGATGTAGTCTGGGCACCAAGTGTGGCCTGGAGGTTCTCTATCTGTCGCAAGAGGGGTCGTGATGCTGATGTAACACTTTGGCTAAGTTCCTGGTTTCTGGTCTCCGCTTCTTGTAGCCTCTGTTAAAGAGAAAAATTACAGTGTAACCATCAACTACACTGTAGGTAGATTTGAGTCGGTAAGATTTGTGGAAAGAAGTCTCTTGTGCTAAATTGTTAGTGTTATTACTATTGTTATTTTTATTTTTGTATCATTTACTGTATTATTTTGTTGATATATATGTGAAAATTTAATAAAAATGTAAGTTACAAAAAAAAGAAGTCTCTTGTGCTCACAGAGGCAGCATTTATTTGACCAAAACTACAGTATTATTATAAAATATTATCACAATTTAAAACAACAGTTTTCTATTTTAAACTATTTCAGTCTTCAGTGCCAAACGATCCTTCAGAAATTATTCTAATATGCTGATTTGGTGCTTAAGAAACTTATTATCAATTTTAAAACAGTTGTGCTGATTAACATTTTTGTGGAAACCGTAATACATCTTTTTTAGGATTCTTTGATAAATAAAGTTCAAAAGAACAGCATTTATTTGAAATAGAAATCTTTCTTAAGATTGTAAATGTCTTTTCTGTCACTTTTTATTAATTCAATGCATTCTTGAATAAAATATAAAAGTATTTTAAAAAAAAATTATTGACCCCAAATGTTTGAATGGTATTGTACATATTTCAAGTGCAGAAAAAAATACATTTTTAATTATCTGAATTTTTTTATACCTCTGGGGTTTGTACAAGAACTTGTCTTTTTCTCCTTAAATCAGGGGGATACTTACTTTAACAAAAATGCAATAGTCTTGAGCTAATAGTAAGTTGCTGTAGTTTCTCTATGATGGCTAAAATGAAATAAATAAATATATACATCAATTCTTGTAAGCTGTCTGTAATATGTTCTAGTTACCTGCTGTAGCTCACTGATCTCCTCTCTCAGGTAATCTTCCTTCTTGGCCTGCTGCTGTTCGGCCCTCTGAAGAGCCAGCCTCAAATCTGCCACCTCAACATTTATAAAAAAAAAAATAAATAAAACACACATAGACACAAAAGCTAGCATTTGTAGATTAATAAGACACTAAAGTGAAGCATGTATAACTGGATAAGTAAGCCCAGAATAAAGAGAACACAGTTCCTCAAAATATTTAAACAAGCATTTGAATACCGCTTTAGAGAGAAATGGAAATCCAGTAAAATTATAAACTAATAATAATAACATAAAAATAGGCATTTTAACAACCCCCAAAAAAATAATATTACCTGATCGGCCAGTGCCTCTTGTTGTAGGCGTGACTCTTCTTTGACTTTCTCCAAAGCCAAACTCAGCTCTTCTTTTGCATGTACCTCTCTGCTCAGAGCCAGTTCCTGGGCTTCGCTATCCTTAGTGGCATTGGCCTTGTGCAACTCTGCCAACTTTCTATAGAGTGAAAAACAAATACAATCAACCACTGACAATAGGACAGTCAATAAGGGCACAGTACAGCATCAAGTGAGTTATGTGGCATTTACTTGTAGGAGCTGTCGAGTGCTGCTTGTAAACTGCGATTATTTTCCTGAAGCTCCTCGCTGCTGATCTGCAGTTTACTCAATTCCTTCTCCTGCCGCTCCACTACAGCATTCAGCTTCTTAATGTTCTCTCTGTGCTGCTTTTCTACTTCCTCCTTACCATCCAAAACCTGCAATTATCATTGTAAAAACCTCAACATTCTCCTATCCTTGTGCTGGCATTTGATATGAAAACGCAATATACAGTACTTTCCAACTGTAAACATGTTTATTCTATAAACAACACAGCTTTGGATTGAAGGTTGTGTTCCAAACCTGTTGCAAATTTTTTAGCTCCTCGTCCTGTTCCTTTAGTTTTTTGGTCTGTTTGGTGATTTGTGCATCACTCTCTCTCTCTTTCACACGCAGTTTCTTTATGATGTTAGAGTGCTGCAACTGCTGCTTGGACAGTTTCTCACCTAATCAGGAAGAAACGAGTACACAAACACGCCCTTAATAAATAAGCAGTTCCTTGGAAGAGCACGCAGTAAAATCTTGATATGATCTCACATTGAACAAGTAAAAGCCTAGAACACTCACCTTCTTCAAGAAGCTCTCGGATCTGTTCCTCTTTCTCTTTTATCAGTTCCAAAGTCTCATTTGAGTTTAGCCTGCTTGCCAGTTCTTCTCTGAGGCCCTTGATTTCCTGTGACCATGATATATGATGCATTTCAATGCAAAACAAGACTGGGGATGTAAGAACTATATAAAATTCAAGACAATTATTTAAAAAAAATGGACACCTTTTTGGCGATGTCTCTCTCCTTGCAGGCAAGTTGAGCTTTCCTCTCAGCTTCAGCTATCCGCTGAGTGAACTCGTCTTTTAAAGACTGAACAGCAGAGCTTTCTTCCCGCAAGCTGATCATCTCACTGTAAAACACAGGTCTTGTTAATGCTAATTGAACAGGCATGTAAAAACTTTAAATAAGAAAAAAAAAAAAAAACACTATAATTGTAGAAATGCGGCTAAATGTATTTAACAGAAAAAGATTAACACAATAAAAACATGCTAACCAACAGACAATTCAAGATGATAATTGAATTTGAAATAATTAAATAATTGAATGAAAGGTGTGGACTACTGTACGTCAAAATTAAGTGTTTTTTTAGCTAATCTCTTAATTTACCAACAGTATGTGAACACAGCACCATGTGTTCAGTTTTACACAGTTAAACTGTGTAAAAAAAAAGTTTTGCTGCCTGCACATGTTTCTATGCCCTAGTTAGCTATTGCAAACATTTATCATTTAAGAAAAAACAACAGCAGATGGTTTTCAGGAGCAAATGTTTCTCAACTCACTCTTTGAGATTGTCACACTCTTCCTCAAGTCTGGCCTTGTCTTTACTGACGACAAGCAACTGTGATTCTCTCTTCTCTAGTCGGTTAGAAAGCTCCTCAATAATCTGGGGAGATTATGAAAACAAAAATAGCAGATTGGCATGAAAAATGGCATGAAAAAAATATTAATAAAATGTGTTCAGTAACCTTTTTTTATTAATACTTTTATTCTGCAAGGATGCATTTAACTGTCTTGTATCTAGTAATGATACAAAAGATTTCAAATAAATGCTGTTCGTTTAACCTTTCTATTCATAAAAAAATACTTAAAAATAACAATAATAAGAAATGTTTCTTAAGATTTTCTTAAATCAGCATATCAGAATGAATTATGAAAGATCATGTGTAACTAAAGCCTATAAGAGGCTTTCAAAAACATTTTTTTATTTATTTATTTATTTATTTATTTTATATATTACCAACCCAAATGTTTGAACTAGTGTATATTTAATAATGATATTGTTTTATTTAATATTACATTTTTATGTATTATTCCAACCTTCTTGAGATCAAAAATCTGACAGGGTGAATCTTCCAGTTTCTCTTCAGTACTCTGTGGTGCAGCAGTTTCGATCACATCAGTTTTTTGGTTGGTCAGTGTGAGGTCGGATTCAGTTTCCTGTTCGCCCTCCTGCAGCTCATCCGTCTGCTCACAGTTCACCGGTGTTGCACTGCGGCCGCTCTCCTCCATCTCATTATCATCCAGTGATTGATCATTAATAGACTCAGCTATTCCCTCCTCTTCCTCCTGTTTAGTCTGTGGCACTGACTGAGGAGGAGCAGGCAAAGGTCCGGCCGTGATGGAGGCTAATGTGCGGTTGCCTGGGATCTCGTCATCAGAATTGACTTCACTGACACTGCGGCTGTCCAGCGACTGCATGCTAAATGAGTCAATGCGCTCAAAGGCATCAGACGAGGAGCCGCAGCTTTCTGTGAGTTTTGGGTATTCATCCAAACGAGGGAAGTCGCTGCATGTTGAGGCGGAGAGCAGTTGGAAAGAGCCTTGCATTAGGTGCAGACCAGCTTTAGCCTCTGCAGTCTCCTGTCTGGAGCTAGCCGAGCTCTCGCTTAGCACACTCTCGTGGTCCAAAACCTCTATGTCGCTGGTAGTGGAAGTACCAGAAGAGAAGGCACTAACAGGGGGAGACGGGGTGTTGCTTTGTCTGTCCTCTGATTTAGCGTCTTTGGATTCTAACAGGATTTCTTTAGAAGGAACAGGCAAGGCGTTATCTGGATTTGTGGTCTCGATGGTCAAAGCTGGTTCAAACACACCAACAGATTCGGCCTCTGAAGAGGATAAAGGTACATTTGTGAGTGTGACATCTGAAGTTAAAGCCAAGCCATCTGACTCTGTCACATCCTCGCTGGCCTCCTGTTCGACAGCTTCTTCCGGTGCAACAACAGAAGCAGGAACAACCAGCTCTGGTTGTGACTGCTCATCTGTCGAGGATGAATTTTGCTCCAAAAGCTCTGTCCCAGTTGGCTTTATCTCAAAAGTTTCCTGGCTGCTGCATTTACTGAGGTCTGTCTGACCTTGTGAATCACTGACTTCCAGCTCCTTCCCCTGGTCTGCTTTTTCCCGTAGTCTGCGGTTTGACTTGGCAGGTGGCACAGACACCACTTTAATGTTGCTTACAGTTTGTATCTCCCCATGAGGCAGAAAGGCACTGAAGAAATCCTCCGATTCATCAACAACGGTCCATGTGACGGGCTTAGTAATGGCCTCGGATGATGGAGGGAGAGTCTTGGTATGCTCCTCAGAGGGCGAGTCCCACTGGTTCATACCCCATCCTGTTGATACCGCCTTGCTTGGTGGATCTGAAAAAAAGAAAAAAAATGGAAAATTCAACAAAATGCAGGACAAGGGTATATTAAAGAAACAGTTCACCTAAGAGTCACATCTAGCGCTTTATACAATACAGATTGAGGCAAGGCAGCTTAAAAGTAATAAACAGGAAAATAACAGTGTTAATGTGGCAAAGTTCATCAGTTAAGAAAACGTCAATATCAGCAAGAAGCAGCTTATACGAATACATCATTACCCAGCTCAATTCAGTACAGTTACAATCTCATCCAATAGTATTCAGCGCATCTGAATTAAAATATAACTCAATATTCATTCTTTTAAACCTTTTAAGAAATGTAATTTCTGTCAACATTTGATCACCCTCATGTGGTTCCAAGTTCTAACCCCTAAGATTTCTGTTGATCATCAGAACACAAATGAAGATATTTTTAATAATCTCATCATTTTTGTCTATCCACTTAAAGTTCATGGAACCCAAATTTTCACTGATCAAAAAGCTCATCCATACTTCCTTGGCATTTAAGAACAAACCAGGATTTTTGCACGTCAAGCAAGTACATTTTATATCTGAATAAAAGCTTAAATTAAACCTGTTTGTCATGTCATGAGACTTGAATTAAATCACTCAAATCATGGATAACTTTTACCATGTTTT